>ML796727.1:347047-373891 GCA_009831015.1 Picea engelmannii
ATTATATGTTGATGATCTATTCATAATAGGTGAAGAATCTCTAATCATCTAGTGCAAGAAGGAGTTAGCCTCTGAATTTGATATGAAATATCTAGGTCTCATGCATTATTACTTGGGACTAGAAGTATGGCAGAAGCATGGTGCAATATTCCTTGGGCAAGGGAAGTACGCAATAAAGATCCTTTAGAAGTTTGGAATGATGGACTGTAAGTCTATGGACACTCCTATGAATGCAGATATAAGAAAAGTGAAAGTCCCAGATTCTGATCCAGTAGATCCATTTCTATATCGACAACTAATTGGATCATTGATGTATTTGGTAAATACTCGACCGGATATTTTCTTTGCTGTAAATACATTAAGTCAGTTCCAGGTGGAACCTAGACAAGAGAATTGGATAGCTACAAAGCATGTCTTAAGATATATTCGTGGGACAATAAACTATGACTTGAGATATACCTCATCCAGTGATATCCAACTTCATGGATTCACAGACTCTGATTGGGCAGGAAGCACAAAAGACAAAAATAGTACTTCAGGGATGTGTTTCATCTTGGGCTCCACTATGATATCTTGGGGCAGTAGGAAACATAAGTCTGTCACACTCAGTACAACAGAAGCAAAGTATATGGCAGCTTGTGAAGCATGTACAGAAGCAGTATGGCTAAGGAAGTTAATCTCCGATTTATTTGATCAGACTCCAAAATCAACCATAATATATTGTGATAATCAGTGTTGCATAAGATTATCCGAACATCCAGTGTTTCATGAAAGGTCGAAGCACATTGAGATCAAATACTACTTTATTCGAGATAAAGTCCAAGAAGGAGAAGTAAAGCTCGAGTATATCCCCACTGATGACCAGACATCAGATATCCTGACAAAACCTCTATCTAGAATCAAGTTTGCATATTTCTGAGAGAAGATGGGGATCGTGGAAATAAATCCCTTAGCTGAAAGGGAATATTCTCCAAACTAGGAGAAGGTACGGAAAACTATTTTTGAAAAACATTTATTTTTGTGATTTAAGTAAACTCTCCAGTTAGGAGGGAGCACTGAAAACATTATTTATTTTTATAATTGAAAAATAGTCCAGATTGGACAGATGCTTTCCTGTTCGAAAAGTGGATTGAAGATTTTTGACGGATAGTGACTTCCCATTGTAGTTAACATGGGAGGAAGACTGATTGCTGATGTATCATAGAAATCGACTTCCCATAGTGGTTAACATGGGGAGTGGTCTAGGACAGTCATTCTTCTTGGCAGTCACTCTGAGTATTGGTCAATTAGAATGGTCCGCCTCGCCGAACATTCATTCTTTCAAAGTTCACAGTTGTGAGCAGTTTCGAAGAATGGTCCATTTTGGAGGTTGATGCAGGACATACATTCCTTAGGGCAGACTCATTCTCTCCAGGTTACACTTTGTTTAGTGTTGGAGGAATGGCCCAGGGTGGGGAATAGTCCAGGCTCAGCAATCAGGGACAATCATTCCTTAGGGTTTATACATTCTCTCTAGGGTGCACTTTAATTAGTGTAGGAGGAATGGCCCAGGGTGAGGAATGGTCCAAACATTTCTTAGGGTTTATACATTCTATCCAAGGTGAACTTTAATTAGTGTAGGAAGAATGGCCCAGGGTGAGAAATGGTCTAGGCTCAGAAATCAGAAATAATCCTTCTTCCTTGTTTGAGAAGAATGGGGAGATAGCCCATTGTTGATATTCTATACTGAGGGCATATATTCTTTCAGATCTCACAGACGTGAGTGAAAGATTGGCCCAGATGATTCAGTTTTTATCATAACATTGTTTCTATGCAGGTTGCTATCAGATGTTTGTTATGAAGAATATATGACAATAGATATACTATTGTGGTGGATTTGTTCCACTGTTTGTGATTATGTTTCACTATTTGAGTAGTTGCGTACTACCTGAATAGACACAGGTGTGTTCTATTAATTGATATTATACCAGTTGTCATATGAGATTATCCAGTTGGATAATAATGACAGTGCTCGTAGTGCTACCAGTTGAATGGACTGTTGTGCTCAAGACCATACCTCCCTAGCTAGGAGGGAGTGTTAATATTATGGTAGCTTCGGGAGGTATGGACCTCTATTGTGACCTATGAAGAGACTAGAATCCTCTGGAAGGAAGCAAAGAATTGAAGGAAACCCTAGACAAGTTGTCGGCTAGACAAATACATTTAAAATGAATTTATTGATAACCAGAAGGAGAAGTCGACCCCAGTTAGCCTGCCCAGTTCACTATAAATACAGGGCACTGGTTTTCATTATTCATCATCTCAACAGTTGCAGAGAGAGCCAAATCTACGCAGGCAGTTGCAGTTTTGGTGCGCAAGTTTTTGGGAGAGCTGGGAAAGTGGTGCGCTAGCTTCTGGGTGGGATCATCTGTTCAACTTAGTTTCTATTTCTTGCTTGGTGCATTAGCCTCTCTTGGATTTTGGATTGATACCAGGATTCTCTTCTCGGTAAAGGTCAAGGTGCTCGGAGGGTGGCTTCAGCCAGTGGTTGGGTGACGAGGGTATCGTCAATGGTAAAACAAGCATAATCTTCTATATTTTAACAAAGATTCATGGGTGAATAAGAAAAGTTATTAGACATGCGAGAATATGAAACCAAAGGTCATATCAATGTGTTTATATATGGCTCACATTAGTAAAAAATATACATGCATGGAGTTATTCAAATTTTGGCCTAATAATAATCCTAGATATCATGACCAAGAGCTACTTCAGAGAAATGAAGAAGTAGGAGGGGAACTGTTGGAAGCAGGCCAAAGCGGAAAGCAAGGCGATTTTGGGAAAGAAGGCATGCATGAGGAAAGCGACAATTGGAAGGAAGAACAACACACACACACATGCATGGAAGACCTAACAACGTTATGTTTAGGGTTTTGGTAATGTATTGTAATGGTTGGAGAGCAAAAAACGTATAAATATAGTTACCTAGGTCTCATAATAGGTTGTTGTGGTAGTGAGTTGATAGAGATATAGAGAGAGGAATACAAGGAAGCAGGTGCTATGTAATATTTTGCTGTATGACCTACTTTTGTAAGTTGTTGAGCTAGAGAGGAATTAGGAGGGTAGATATTGAGGGTTAGATCACATGATGAGGAGCCTAGTGCAATCTAGTTTGCCTCATAATAGATCTTAACCCAACTAAGAAGAGTTGTAAATCACGTGACGCTGTAGTTAAGAACTGCTATAATAAAAGAGCGAAGAGCTAGATATTTTTGGACGTAGCCCAGGAGGGGGTGAACCACGATAACACTTGTGTTATGTGATGGAATGCATGTGTTTCTTTATTGTCTTTAGTAGTTATTGATATGATTAATGAATGAGTTGTTATAATTCCTGCATAATCATAATAAATAGTGTAATACGTTAAAAAACTATAATAGAACTCTCAGTATACAACTATCAGATCTCTCACTCAATCCTGGGCTGTAAACACATGAGTATTGCAGCCACCCATTAATACTATCTTGGGTGAGACCACGCAATGCACTTTGTGCGTTGCGTTGCCTTCTGGTTTACCGGGAGGGACGATAGTTTTAGAGGCTTTGTTGGAACCCTGAACATACATGAACCTTGGGTCATTCAATACAAACTCAGACATGATATATGAGTAAGGATATAATTAACCAACAAATGGTTTCGTTGCCATTGGTAGGAATAGTAGAGGATTGAGTAGATGAGATAGGGTGAACATCTGTTAAAAGATACGAAAGATCCGTGGGAGGCGGGTCAAGAGAATAGTAAAGCAGAGAAAGAAAAGAAGAAAGGAATGAGCCACTAGAAGGGAATGTTGAGACCATGGAATCCCAAAAAAGCAGAGATCGAATCTGGCCAAGGACAAAAGAGTTGGAGTTTGCATAGAAAGACAATAGAAACCCTAGAATAACACCCCACAAATATCTTGAGAAATACATGTTTACTGATTTGCATGAAGTCTTTTTTTGTGTTTTGCACACTTATTGCAGGAATGGATACTACGGTCGAAGGATAACCATGCAATGAACCAGATCCAATAGTTAGAGTGGACCCCAATACAGATTGAACAGTTACATAAGGTGAACAACAAATTCATCCGCGTAGTAGATTTTTGGCTCGACAATATTGTGGTAGGATTTATAACAGAGTTTGCAGTAGATACAACAAAGTCGTACAACACAGTGGAGCAGGAGTTTCTACATGGACCTTGAGGAAGGTACATTAGATCACTGTATAATTCTATTAAGATACTATTATATAACAAAGGTGTCATGACGATGGAGTCAGACAACTAAACTTCCCTACATGCATGGGGGAAGGGGGGAAGCACTGACAAAAAGAGGAGAAATGGAAGGAGGAAAGGATAAGGGAAAGGAGGAGGAACCCTTGGAACCAATCATGATGGATAACGACTAGATTAAGTGGATCATGGTGACAACTGGAAATATGCGTATCAGAGTACCCTACCAATATAAAGTGAATACCAAGAAGAGAGCCATAGCCGTGAGGGAAGGCTTGGCGAGTGACGAAGAAGAGGTAGAGGATCTCCGGGCTATGGAGAAGATTGAGGAAATCCTGCACGCAACATATGAGAGGAAGACAAGAGGTCTAAGAATGGGAAGAGAAGGCAACAATCCTATCCATATTAATGTCAGTGTGGAACCCATAAACTCATGTGCGACTAATACACCAAAGAGAACACCATAGTTTAGAAAATTGGATTTCGGTAGAAGAAAGACATCAAGAAGTACATCTACACAAGGAACAACAACTGGAGGAGCCAGTTCAGGCAGTACTAGTCAAGTATCTACATCGCGTGGAGGTAGTAGTTCAATGTTCAGAATGGCAGGACATGATCCCACCATCAGGTTACCATAATTTAAAGGAGAAGCACCGGAGGACCCGAAAAAACATTTGTTCATATGTGAAAAGATTTGGAAAGAAAAACAGATCATAGATGAAGATACTAAACTGGCATAGTTAGCGATTACACTAAGGGATCGTGCAATGGATTGGTATATGAGTTTAGCTACAAACAATCCTCCAGGGACAACCAGAAAAATTGCAGACATCAAGAAACTATTGATAAACGAGTTTTAGAAGCCAAGTTCAAAATATCAGTACATGAACAAGATGATCAAAATTAGACAAAAACCGAGAGAATCCATATGGGAGATTGACCAGAGATTCAAGAGACTGAAGGGAAAGTTGAAATATCTCATGACTGATATGCAACATAGGCACCTATTCGTCAATTCACTTCTCCTACACTTAAAATATCCATTGCGACAACAGAAGTTTGAGACACAGACAAAGGCTCTATAGGCAACCCTACAACTGGAAGAAAACTAGTATCAGTAGACGGACCCAGCCATCGAAGAACTGAAAGAGGATTTGAATAACTTAATGTTCCAACTAAACCAGAATAGGAGTAAGGACAAACGAGAAGCCGTTTGGTGTACTACATGGAGGACGAAAGGACACCACAAGAATGAATGTCCAACATTCACGCAGTATATGGCAGCAGGAATGCCAAAACCGTTACCAACATGAGGACTATGGTGCAAAGTCTGTAAAAAACTGGGCCATGATCCATATCATTGCCCAATGATGCAGAAATACCAGACAGTCCTAAAGAGTTCATATTACAAATTTTGCAAGTCAGTGGGCCACGGCGATAAAGATTGTAGAACTATGGATCTGATGCGAGAGAGGACATCATATGCATATAGAGTGCAGGCATAAATGATGACTGGGCAAGCCGTACCACAATTTAATCAAGTTCCAGCCCCATACAACACTGTGCAACAATAATATAATACTGAGAAACAACCATATAATACCGTGCAACCACAATACAACACAACACAAACTTAGTACAATGCTGTGCAGTACAATCAAGCGCTTCAATATAACTCGCCGATAGAAGATCGAGGGGGCTACAGAGGTGGAGGACGAGTGAGAGGAGGTTTTGGAAGAGGTAGAGGACCAATTGTATGTCACAACTGTCAACAACCAAGACATTGTGCAAGGGAATGCTGACTTCCACCAACAACTTGTATGTATTGTCGTGCATCGGACCATGATACAGAAGAATGTCCGACACTACTAGTAAAGATCCAGGAAAAGAGGAACCAAAACAACCTGAATGCTCAGTGGATTTCAGCCAAAGCAAGGGATGAAGTACATAACATCAACATAGTTACCCGTGGAGGAGATAAAATAAGAAACGATGCAATCCGACAAGAGCCAGTACAACACCAATGGGTGAAGAAGAACGCTGAACCAAGGAAGTAGTTTGACGCGAAGAATGAGAAGGAGATATTTAAGCAAGCCAGACATGAATTTCAGAAGGAAGACATTGCGTCAACTTCAACTGCGTAGAAAAGAAAGGAAGCACCAGAGTACGAGATGCCTCCATTATTGGATCATTCCAACGAAATGAAATCGATGTGACAAGTAAGTACAATCAAAGGATTTTTCCAATCATGTGTAAAAGTATTAAATGATCTATCATCTGTCAAAATATTGTAAAAGATATTAGAAAGATGTAGTGTAGAGACAGAAGGAAAAATAGAACAAAAGACAATCAATCGACTACATACAAGGACAATAACAAGTAGGGAGTTCAGACTGAATGCTAACATCGAATATTTCAACATGGGAGATATCATAATGGATATGTGATCTGAAGTTAATGTATTACAAAAGAAGACATGGCAATGCATGGGAGAGACCACATTAGGATATTCACCTGTTCAACTGAAACTGACAAACCAACACAGAGTCCTACCAATTGGTAGACTGAAAGGAGTGACAATAGACCTAGATGGAGTGTGCACTAAAGTAGACTTTGAAGTGATTGAAATAGTGGACGACACAACACCATACCCAACATTGATTGGTTTGGATTGGGCGTTTGACAACCAGGACATAACTAATTTGAAGACACAAAAAATGACATTTGAGTGAGGTGAATACAGGGTCATCGTTCCATTAGACCCATCAAAAGGGGAAGGTTTGTAGAACCCACTTGCCTAGACTTAGAGGAAATCAACCAGTTGTACAAAATAACTGTGCACAATGAGGATTACATAAACCCAATTGCATATGGGATACTCAGTTGGCAGAGAATTACTTCATGTGTGATAGAATCAGTTACCGGTTTAGAGAATAGACAACAAAGGCTACATGAAGTTTCCACGAGAAGATGTGCATGAATGGGACGCACAGAAATATGTGTAGGCACGAAGATAAGGGAACCACCCAATTTCCACAGAATAAACGATCTAGAAGTATTCTTGGCACAGTATGAAGATGAAGTTCCATAGAATCATATACTTTTATCACTTGATATGGCACTCAAGGTCACACCTTCAAGATGGTGGGGCGTGTTAAAATATTGTGTAATTGCAAAGAATATTCTTATCCCCTTTTGTGGATAAAGATAAAATATATTTATTATTGATTAGATCAATCCCCTTTTGTGGATTGATCATGTCCGTCATTGTAATTGACCAAATCCCCTTTTGCAGATTGGTCAAACCCTAATTGTAATAGGCTAAATAAGAAGTCGGCCCCATAATATATTAAAGGTGGTTATAACCACCTAGAAGAAGAAGTCGGCCCTGCCAGTGAAGAGACACTTCCACACCTGCCAGAATTGTATAAATAAGAGAGGCCAACGCCTCATTTGAATATACACTCAACTCACTCATCTAGTGCGCAAGTTTTGAAGGAAGCTGCAGTTGCCGGTTGCCGAAAGAAGGAAGAGAGAGAGGCATGTTGATCAGTGTTGGATATTCTCTGTTGTCTGGTTCATTATCTTGACATTATATTGGCTATCTATATTAAGGAAGTTTTACTGGGTTTTCTTCCCCTCGAGGGTTTCCTAGGATAAATGCTTGTGTACTCTTGTGATTGTGTTTCTCTTAGTGATCTTGTCTTTGCTATTGTTATCTAGTAAATTGAAAGTAACCTAATAATAGCATAAAATTTAACATGGTATCAGAGCTAAGCTTAAGTGAGCATCTTTCACAGGAAAAAGAAAAACATCACTGTTGTCGTACATGAAAGTTAGGGATTTTTATTGAAGAAGGTTTTCATCCCCAAATCCATCTAGAAAGGTGTGCCCTACCTCAAGGAACATTTTGGCATCTTCAACGCACATTTTCAGTGGCTAGATCTGTCGGAAAGTGAAACCCTAGTTTTCAAAAAGTACCAGAAGTACCAGAAAACCAGAGTACCAGAAGTACCAGAAGTAATAGAGTACCAGAAAACCAAAAGCACCAGTCCAAAAATATGCAGATCAAGTTTGAAGGGGTAAAATTTGGATTTTCAGAAATCTGACTGTACCAACATACTCACCTCAGTGCAACACATCTTTTGGTGAGTTCAGTTTCCAGATCCAAGAATTTTTTTTTTTTTATTATTTCTATAGCCCGAAGGGCTAGGGTTTCTACTGCAAGAAACAATGGCTACCAACATGAGGGTAGAAGATATGCTGGAAGGATATAGAAACTTCAGATCTTGGAAGCATAGGTTGCAGATTATTCTAGATGAGAATGATCTCCTAGAACATGTTACAATAGGTGTACCAGAACCAGATGAAGCAGAGCAAAAGACCAAGCATAAGAAGAATGAAAAGAAAGCAAAGAGAATCGTGTCAGATTCAGTAAAGGATCACTTGATCCCTCATATATCCGAACTACAGACATCAAGGAAAACATATGAAGCACTTAGCAAGTTATATGAAAGAAAATACATCAGATGAAATCTTACCTTAAGAAATAAGTTTCGTAATATGAATATGGAAAAATCATAATTTGTCACATCCTACCTTATGAGAGTTTCTCATATCAGAGATCAGCTTGCATCTATTGGAGATGTGATTAGTGACAAGGATCTTGTAACCACAACCCTAAATGGGTTTCCAACATTTTGGATTCCTTTTGTACAAGGAGTATGTGCAAGAAGCAAGTTACCCAAGTTTGATAAGTTATGGGCAGATTGCACACACGAAGAATCTAGACTTGTAGACCAACATAAGAGATTAATTTTTGACGAAGAGGAAGCTCTTACAGTTCAAAAGAACAAAATAAGTTCCTTCAGAAGGAACAATAAAGAAGCTAACTCCGTAAGAGTTCCAGACAAGAAGAAAGATGTTTCAAAGATTAGATGTTGCAACTGTCAAAAGTTGGGACACTTTTCCTATGACTGTCCTCAAGGAAAAGGGAAAAGAAAGCATCAAGCACATGTGGCGGAGGAAGAGGAATCTCCTCCCTCAAAGAAGGCTTTAGCATAAATTAAGGATTATGCACTTTAAGTTGAAGATAGTTGATTTGAAGAAAGATAGAAAATGGTGGAGTCCGTGGAGCCTCCCCACACAAAAACAAAAAGATAAGTATTCATGTTTATTTCTAGTATCTTGTTTACTTTAATACTTTATCATTACAAGTTAGATTTTTGTGAGAATGTGAATTAGCCTTGTTTTATTTCAGTATCTATGCAAACTTATCAAAGAAAAGAATAAAGAGCTAAAATATTTATTTTAGCTATGATCACTCATGAGAGTGACAAATAAAGCATATTGTAAGTAAGTTTACAAGTCTCGGAAGAAATAACTTATGCCGTGACTTGCAGAAAACATGAGAAGGACATATGATATGGTGATAGTCAGTAAAGACCAGACAATATCCGATATTCATATAGGAGCAGGAGGCTCCTAAAGATGCAGAACAAAAATATTCAAGATGAAGAAAAAGATGAATACTTAGATATAGTGGATGAGATGCAGGTAACTATAGGTTGCTCCAATACCATTCTTATAGATGCAAAGGGAGCAGGTTGATCCAGTATGAAGTCAGAAAGAAATGTTCAAACTCAAGAAGGCACCCAGGATATTACAGAAGAAAACTTCAAGGATGATGACTAGAAGCTATTAGCTTGGTGCAAGAGGGAGCCATGTCTCCAAGTTTGAAATGAAGGATCGTGATTTGATGAAGTTAAAAAAGTAGATGGATGGTGCCTAGATATTTTGATCAAGATGAAAGCTATCCAGTAGATGGATGGTGCCCAACAGATGGGTAGCATGGTATTATACCATTGAAAGATTTGGGCCATAAGAGATTTTTTAGATCCCATAGCTAGACCTTCGTAGAGAAGAAAGAGACCTTCGTAGAGAAGGAATGAGAAATCCCACAGGTAGACCTTCGTAGAGAAGGAATGCGCATTCACATAGGTAGACCTTTGTAGAGAAGGAAGAGACCTTCGTAGAGAAGGGGAATGAGAAATTTGCCAAGGTTGGCCTCTATCCAAGTGTTGATTTTTGGATACTCTAGGGACATGCTAGAATACCCTCGTAGAGAGGGGTGTGACCACCCTCGTAGAGAGGAATATTGATGTTTCTTCAAGGGGCAGTGGGCAGATACTCTCCTCTAGCCAAGGATTGAGTAGCCTAGAACACAAACCTTGACCATGTGGAATGGTTAGTTGGCTATTGAGGTTTGTGTTGTGATCCTGCGCGGATCATGGAAAGGGAGTCTAGTCTTTCCCAGGCTAGCATCTTAGCTTCTCTAGTTCATGTGGAATGACTAGGAGTGAAGCTATGTTATTAGTCCTCCCCAGTGGTTGGGTGAGATAGATGACTACAAGAGAAGGGAGAACATAAAAGGAATGGAAAAACTCATAGGACATCTTCTGTGTGAAGATAAGAAAGAGGTATCTTCTGCGTGAAGACGAAAGAAAGAAAGAGTATCTTCTGCACGAAGATAAAGAGAACAAAACTTCCGATGATTTATAGATATGCCAATCAATGATCATGATGCCAGATGACCAAGTGGAAGATATTGATGACTCTTGTTATCCAGTCGATGATGTTTCCTAGTTGATGATGTTGCCCAGTTGATGATGCTATCCAGTGGATGCCGCTACCTAGTTGATGTTGACATCCAGTGACCTGCCAAAAGATAAAGTATATCCTTCTTGTTAAGAGGGAGTGTTAAAATATTGTGTAACTGCAAAGAATATTCTTATCCCCTTTTGTGGATAAAGATAAAATATATTTATTATTGATTAGATGAATTCCCTTTTGTGGATTGATCATGTCCATCATTGTAATTGACCAATTCCCCTTTTGCGGATTGGTCAAACCCTAATTGTAATAGGCTAAATAAGAAGTCAACCCCATAAATATTAAAGGTGGTTATAACCACCCAGAAGAAGAAGTCGGCCCTGCCAGTGAAGAGACACTTCCACACATGCCAAAATTGTATAAATAAGAGAGGCCAACGCCTCATTTGAATATACACTCAACTCACTCATCTAGTGCGCAAGTTTTGAAGGAAGCTGCAGTTGCCGGTTGCCGGAAGAAGGAAGAGAGAGAGGCGTTTTGCTTAGTGTTGGATATTCTCTGTTGTCTAGTTCATTATCTTGGCATTGTATTGGCTATCTATATTAAGGAATTTTTGTTGGGTTTTCTTCCCCTTGAGGGTTTCCCAGGATAAATGCTTGTGTACTCTTGTGATTGTGTTTCTCTCAGTGATCCTGTCTTTGCTATTGTTATCTAGTAAATTGAAAGTAACCTAATAATAGCAGAAACTTTAACAGGGCACACACAAAGAGACAATCACAGATTGGTACCAATGTAAGTGGTTACTGTGCATAAGGTTCGACGCAGAAAAAAACAACAACAGCAAGCAACAAAAGTATGATGGACATGGAGCACTAGGGGAACACTTGGAGAAGTGCAGAACGATGTGGAAAATGACACCCCCAGAGGAATGGCCTCATCATTTCATACACACTCTTGAGGGCATACCAACGAACTAGTATACAGACCAGGAATTGCAACCTGGACGGTATTGCAACATAATTTTACAATCACTTTCTCATTCAAGCATGATAACCCCAACATAGATGCAAATATGAAACAAATAAGATGAGTGATATTCATCAAGGAACCATAAGTCGAACTCATAACATAAGAACAACAACGAAACAAACAAATAGTTAAAGAACTGTTGTCCATTTACCACATGTAGGATGAAGCATCGGATGAAGACGATCCACGCGATATTCAGATTGAGGAAGAGGAAGGCGAAAGAGAAGTGGAGGGTCCACCTATAGAATCAAAATTTATTTCCGCTTCGATCAAAGTGAATAAAGTCAACATTGGGACATTTGAGAATCCTAAAATGGCCAACATTGGAGATTACCGGGATGAGCAAAAAGTTTAAATCATAACAGAGTTACTGCGCGAGTACATCGAATTGTTTCCCACAACATTTACAGATATGAATGGTATAACAGGAGAGCTAGGAGAAATGAATATACCACTCAGAGCTGAAGAGAGATCGATCAGAAAACGACCATACAGATTGAATCCGATATATAAGCAGAAGGTCAAAGCTGAGATCGACAAGATGCTCGAAGCTAGAATCATAAAACCAGTGGAAGAATCGAAGTGGATAAGCCGATGGTAGTTTAGGAGAAAAAACAAGGAGGGATAAGGATATGTGTCGACTTGAGGAAGTTGAACGATGCATGCTTACATGACCTGTTCCCTACACCTTTCACAGACGAAGTGTTGGAGAACGTAGGAGGACACAAAGTTTACTCATTTACTGATGGATTTTCAGGCTACCACCAAATCAAGATAGCATAGGAAGATAGATACAAGACCATGTTTTCTACAGAATGGGGATCCTACCAGTACATAGTCATGCCATTTGGATTGAAAAATGCACCAACAATATTTTCCAGAGTAGTCATCGCTGCGTTTAAGGAATTCATCCACTAGTTTCTAGAGGTATACTTGGATGATTGGACAATCTATAGTTTGTTGAAAAATCATTTAGGGGTCTTACGACTGATGTTAGAAAGATGTAGACAGTGCCAGATATCATTAAACATAAAAAAATGTATATTCAGAACATTGTTTGGCATACTATTGGGCCATATAGTATGCAAACAAGGTTTACTAGTAGATCCTGCAAAGATTGCAGTAATTGTTAACTTGCCACCACTAAAAACAGTCCATCAACTAAGAGTGACATTGGGACACACAAGATACTACATAAAGTTTATCAAAGGGCACACGTAGATTACCGCACCAATGGAGAAACTGTTAAGAAAAGATACAAAATTTCAGTGGAACGACGATTGTCAACACGGTCTGGATACGCTAAAAGAAAATATAGTCACCGCGCCAATACTAGTATTTCCAGACTAGGAGAAGACATTCCACGTACATGTAGATGCATCAACCATAACACTTGGAGCTATCTTGGCGCAGCCAGGAGCGGGAGATCTAGATCACCCTATAGAATTTGCGAGAAGAAAGTTATCAGAATCATAACATAACTATAACACTGCAGAGAGGGAAGGCCTAGTTATGGTCTACACACTGCAAAAGTTCAAACATTACTTGTTGGGAAAACACTTTAAGATGTTCACATATCACTCAACCCTTAAATACCTAGTCAACAAACCAATGTTCGGGGGGAGAATCTATCGATGGTTACTAATGTTTCAATAATTTGATTTTGAAGTAATAGTCAAGCCAGGAAAATTGAATGCAGGACTTGACCACCTATCAAGGGTCACAAATGGAGAAGAACTTACAAATTTAGAGGATAACTTCCCAGACACACAACTATTTTTAGTCCATATCGCTGATGAATACTTTGTAGATATCATTTAGTACTTGAGCACTGGTAGTCCACCGTAGAAATACAACACCTAGCAGAAGAAAAACCTGGTAGTCTGGGCTGTAGACTATCAACCGATCGCAAGACACTTATACAAAATGGGTGCAGATAGCATCTTGAGAAGATATGTGTTAGAACGTGAAAGACCGAGAGTTCTAGCATAATCCCATGAGGGAATAACAAGAGGACATTATGCAGGCAAAGCTGTCGTGCAAAAGGTATTGCATGTAGGACTATGGTGGCCGACCATTCACAGAGAATCGAAGGAGTACTGCCAGAGATGAGATGTCTGTCAAAGGGTTGGTAAACCCAATAGAAGGGACAAAATTCCATTTCAACCATGTGTAACATTACATGCATTCGATAAATGGGCAATAGATTTTGTGGGACCAATCGACCCACCAACAAAAAGAACAGGAGAAAGGTGCATCATCACTGTGAAAAAATACCTGACAAGATGGGCAAAAGAAGCACCGGTGAAGGATTGAAGTGCAGAAAAAACAACACACTTTCTGTTCGAAGAAGTAATCACTAGATTTGGGTGCCCAAGAGTTTTGATGAGCGACCAAGACACACACTTCATTAACAAAATTATCAACGCTATGACTGAAGAGTTTGAAGTCCATCATCAGAAGAGCACACCATATCACCCACAGACAAATGGCACAGTAGAAACATTTAACAAAATCCTTGAGAATGCGCTGAAAAATATCTGTAATGTCAATAGGGATGATTAGGACTGTTATTGGATATATTGGTAAATGCAGACATAAATTGATCTCGCTAAATCCACCTAGATCTAGAAAACAACAAGATAGGACATGACACTTTCCCGAAGCTCTAATAATTGAATCTACCATCAAAGAAAGGATGAGTAACATACCTTTGAATATCACTTCCTTATGTCTTTAATGTCCCTTCTTCTCTCCAATGATCTTGTGCTATTGATCCTGCAATGGAACACAAACCAACCAAAGTGAAAACAATAATAATATATTCAATGAAGACTTATACATGTGATTACGGAATCATGTAATAAAATGAGAATTATTTTATGGGAAAGAAACATGCCACTGCATTATATTAAGAGAAAGTGGAAGATACAACCAAACAACCTTGATGTCGCTAAGTTCCCTTTCAGTGGCCCTTGCTCTTGACACACACACTTGCTCCAAGCTTGCATGAAGATGATCGACAATAAATTGATAAGTTGAGATGAAGCCTTCAAGCATATGATGTAGAGTACCTCACACAATTCACAACCTATTAAACCTTAATCATTCCTTACTTTCTCTTGCTTACTCAATGCTTAACCTTTTCTATGAGAAATCCATCGTTATATAGGAGGAAGAGAGATGGTTAAAGAGATCAAGATGATCCCACCAAATCAGAGGGGTGGGTAGGATCTCAACCACACGAATGCCACCTCATATTCTAGAAGACTCCTTCTATAACTTTCGTGAATTTCTTCCTTTTTCTTAGTTTTAGAACATCGTCACACCCTGTCTATATAGCAGCCTGCGAAAACCCCACAGGCTAGGTTTAGAGTAGCCTGCAGAAATCAGGCATTTTCGCACTGTATATTACTACTAGCTCACGACGTCCTTCTAAAAAAAAGACTTGTAGAGAAGGAAACCAATTACTTTTCTCATGGGAAAGCTCCTTTTGAGAGGCTGAATACATGCTTGTAGACACATCACCAGGGTGACCAAAATAATGTGTAACAAAATTCCCCCCAAAGTATGAGGTTGGAATTTATGACAACTGGAATACTTTGTAGAATGTGTGTGTGTGTGTGTTAGAAACAAGGAGCGCACCAATCGAGAACCTGCAAACAACCAAGCATCTGCACAATATTATACCATTTATGAGGTAGGCATTCCCATGCTCAGATTACAAATGATTTAAACCATAAATGTCAGTCATGGCCACCAATAATACACTATGGATCCATGTCACCAATATTCTACATAGCCACCAGGAATACACTATGGATCTATGCTCTAGAAAACTCAAATTCGGACATAGCCACGGGACATACAAAGTGGATCTATGTTTCAATACAAATCATAAATATTCTATTGTAACCTGGACCAAAATGATGAGATCTAGGGTCTTCAATCCTTTCATCCGTAAGTATGAATCTAGCCATGCGATTACAAGTGCTAAAGTTGAACATGGTAGAAACCACTTGATTACTGGTCATTAATGAAAACCGTTAACAAGTGCGAGGGGAATCACCATTGATGTCAATGATTCCCAAGGTACCTTAGTACAATCCATCAAATGAGAATAAATGAGCTGAAGTCAAACACTCGATATAGTCTCTTGTTCAGGGACTAATGATGTGAATCCACTATTGAAAGCGAAGAAACCTGCCATTGAGGCATGCAGGCTCTAAGGTACTAAATGATTTCTAAGTCTTATTCCCAGATGATGAGTTGAAGCCGACAGGAAAAGACTCGTCATAGGAGGGCCTTGATGTGTCCCCCATCAATGACACGAAATACGTAACAGATTTAGGGTAGATCAAAGTGTGAATATGATTTGAAACTGACACAGGGGAGGCTGACATGGTAAGAATTGATAACTACAGATGGCCGAATCGATAGAAGGCTTGTGCAAGGTTGGACTTATCTTGAACATATGAACGACACAACAATGGTCTTGGTAGAATTGACTCAAAAATGACCCAAGCTATGAAATTGCAGAAGGTTAGACAAGAGACAAATGAATTTCCCAACCCGGGTTCAATGACGAAGGGGGTGTCATGTTCAAGAGCGACTATTACTGCCACTAAACACAAATATAAAGACACATTTCTTTCCCAAATTTCCCGTCACCATTTTTGGCGAGTACCTCTTTATTTTTACGCAAGCTTGAGGAGGATAACATATGTTTGTTGTTGTAAGCTCATCCTTCGGATGAGTCCCTCGAAGTATGTTTAACGAACCCTAAGAAAGAGTGGTTCGATCCCATATGGGTCTTTCTATGTTTGTTTAACGAGTCCAAAGATAGAAAACTCAGGGTTTTTCATGTTTAGAGACTCTGAAATACATTTAAAGAGAACTATTTCAGTTCCTTTTTCGTAAAGTAGTTTGATGAGACCGAAAAAGTGATAAAATGTCACCCATCAAACATTTTATTCAAATAATTTTACGAGCGTGAAAATAACAAGGTCGCTCGACAATATTTTTGTTTTTATGGAGTGTGAAAAGAGCTTAAAGGATACTCCATGAGTTCCTTTATTTTTGTGTTACCATGACGGGTACGAAAAGACGACAAAAATATAGTTGGTTACATTCTCATCAATTTTTGAGCACGAGAACGAACAAAGACTAGGCTCGAGGTTTTTTATGAAAAACCTTAAAAAGTACTTGTACATGTGACAAACAGAAAAACAAATCAAGAAAAATATCCATATTTCATTGTTCAGGATCCTAGTTCTTCCATCTGCGAGAAAACAAAACACTCATGAGACCACTAGACCTTTAGGTTTTGGAGAAAATGCATAAAATAATATGGAATATTAATAGAAAAAATAAAAAATGAAATAAATATAGGTAAAATCTCTTTTTTACTATTTCATTTGCATTTTGCCCAAAACTTGCTTAGGAACCCTATTTTTACCTTAGAATTCGGCTGTCGATTGCGGGAGGTATGGGCGACCATTCAACAAACAACTTCTGTCAAAACAATAATCTTCTTGTCCTCTTACTTTTCAATAGATTAAATTTCATTTTTATTTGTGTAAAATTGATTTTTGAGTTGAATTTTAGGCCGACAGGTGCGCACAAGGGCCGCTGCAGGTGACCTATGTCAGGACCTACATAAACCATGGGTTTCTACAGGTGGCTTGTGGTTCACCTTCGGAAACCCCGCACTATGTGTAATACTCCCCCTGTGGCGGCCGAAAATAAAATTTTCTTCATACGCATTTAGCCAATAAAAAATTTTCAAAGAAACAAATGAGGATGTTAATTCCCCATTACGGTCACCAATTTTGTTATTGGATATATAGACAAATGCCGCCATAAACTAATCTCCCTAGATCCACCTAGATCTAGACCAAAACAAGACATGACATGGTGCTTTCCCTAAGCTTTAATCATTGAATCTACCATCAAAGAAAGGATGAGTAACATACCTTTGAATATTGCTTCCTTATGTCTTTGTTGTCCCTGCTTCGCTCCAGTGCTTTTGTGCTATTGATCCTGCAATGGAACACACACCAACCAAAGTGAAAGCAATAATAATATATTCAATGAAGAATTATACATGTGATCAAGGAATCATGTATTAAAATGAGAATGATTTTATGGGAAAGAAACACGCCACTGCATTATATTAAGAGAAAGTGGAAGATACAACCAAACAACCTTGATGTCACTAAGTTCCCTTTCGATGGCTCTTGCTCTTGACACACATACTTGCTCCAAGCTTGCATGAAGATGATCCATAATAACTTGATAAGCTGAGATGAAGCCTTCAAGCATTTGATGTAGAGTACCTCACACAATTCACAGCCTATTCAACCTTAATCATTCCTTACTTTCTCTTGCTTAATTAATGCTTAACCTTTTCCATGAGAAATCCATCATTATATAGGAGAAAGAGAGATGGTTAAAGAAATCAAGATGATCCCACCAAATAAGAGAGGCAGGTAGGATATCAACCACATGGATGCCACCTCATATTTTAGAAGATTCCTTCTAGAAATTTCATGAACTTCTTCCTTTTTCTTAGTTTTAGAATGCCATTGCACCTTTTCTATATAGCAACTTGCGGAAACCCCACAGGCTAGGTTTAGAGAAGCCTACAGAAATCAGGCATTTCCGCACTGTATAATACTACTAGACTGCGATGTCCTTCTAAAAACAAGACTTGTAGAGTAGGAAACCAATTACTTTTCTCATGGGAAAGCTCCTTTTGAGAGGCTGAATACATGCTTGTAGACACATCACTAGGGTGACCAAAATAATGTGTAGCAAGGACCTTAAAATACTAGCAGTATTGTGGGCCTACAAGACCACATGGAAGAAGCTGACAGGGCACACACTATTTAAACTAGTATATGGCCAAGAAGAAGTAGTGCCATTAGAATTTATGGTACCTAGTTTGCGCGTAGTAGCAATTACACACATGGCAGAATGAGGTGCAGTATAGGAGAGATTGAATCAAATGATGACCATGGAGGAAGATCGAATCATATCAGGGTTCCACCAACAAGTTTAGAAAGCAAGTGACAAATATTGGCATGATAGACACATCAAGAAGAAAACTTTCAAGGAAGGAGATTTAGTGTTGATGTATGAAAACAAATCCATTCAACACCTAGGAAAACTCAGAATGAACTGGTTAGGAACGTACGAAGTACAAATTGTCACAGATGGAGGATATGTATAGTTGAAAGACTTAGCAAGCACATAACTCAGAGGGATTATCAACGGGAGGAAACTAAAGATGTACAAGGACAATCAACCACCCACAACTTGAAAGTCACAGCGTAGGGAAAAACAAAACAAAACAAACAAATAATTAAATATATATATATATACACACACACAGACACATAGACACAAGATAATTGAATGGTACCAACAGAGGTACAGTGCATCGAAAGGAGAAGGAGAACAAACACTGAAGAATACAAACCCAACGAAGACAAGGCCAATGACCCAGACAAAATGGAAACAAGCGGGAAAAGTAAAGATGATAAAAGTAGTACGAAACGATGGAAGGATATAATATTGAATGCCGGAAAGGATCAATGGGATGAACGCAAACCACGAAGCAATAATTGAGCCAGACGAGTCTCAAACAATCGTGTCAGACCACCCATAGTAAGGAACATTGGAAGATATCACAGGCTGGCCATAATGGTTTGCCGAAGTACGACCAACGGAGGCTAGAACCTCGAGTTATCCACTACTGAAAAAGGACTAGCAACCGATACCTAGGTCACCATGCAAGGAACCTGTCACAACCATTGTTTTTATGCGTATACCATAAGGGGTACGAGTGAAAGAAAACTTGCTGGGTTATGTTGAGAAGCTAAAATACTCAGACCACGACGTAACAAACATAAGAAAGTTCCTAGAATTCGCGAAAAGGCTATACCTACAGACTGTGGGCATAAATGAAGTAGGGGACTCGGTTGATCAACCACTCCAGTGGGTAGAGAGATTGGAAAAAATGGGGATTTTAGGTATTCTAAACCTACCACACTTTGGCAGAGGACAATACGCAAACAATTGCGTCAAACAATTGATGGCGGTCACACATAGCGGGGATATATGGTTGGAAAAGCTTGTCGTGATAGACGTAGATCTCATCACACACATTACAGGATTTCCATCTCGAGGCATGGATCCCACACAATTTGTTGATGAAAAAACAAAGGAAAATGCACTAAAGGAAGAGATGAAAAAGAAATATGACACTGATAGGGGGACATGAGGAATCATCATTAAAAGAATCAATGATGCCGTGACACAAATGGCCACAAAAATCTTGGCCTGCAAGTTGCTAAGGAAATGCCGCAGAGAGGAAGTTCTGACCGGGGTTGTTGCAGTCGCAACACAATGTGTCGAGGGCATGACAGTTGGCTGGGCACCCTATCTTTTGAATTTGTTTCTGGATGACTGCAATGATGTGTAGGATTTCAGAACATAATTTCATTACTCATGGCTTCTCATGCTAATAGCCTTTATGGGATGGAAGGAACCGAAGTATGTATCTTTCGCTACCAGACCCAAACGTAATCATGGAGTGAGATATTTATTGCTAGGCACCACGTCCGACGCCAGGCACAAAAAGATGAACGCATCCATATTCGAAGGATACCTAGGCGATTTATAGGAGGCCATCGACAATCTTTGGAGAATAACACCACAGGCTGTCGCGTACTATCGAGACATCACCAACTTCAAGGCCACTCGACATGCGATGTGGATACAGGCAGAGAAGGACCCCAATAAACAATGGCTACAAATGCGCTATTGTATCATAGAGGGAGACATCGAAATGGTTATCAAGGATTGGGAAGACGACTAGAAGATCCCAATCCTCACCCAAGACTTACCTAAAAGAACAACGAAAGAGGAGGCATGGTAGGAAGAAACACAACCTTAGGAAGTCCTAGTGCCCAAGAAACCAAGGACGGGCCAGACCAAGACAAAGAAGATGAAAGAAGGACCAACTAAGACGGGGATCCAGAAGGGGAAGAATAATAATACGCAACTGACCTAGGAACAACAGAAATAGGCTGAAGCAGCGTAGGGGACCACACCAAGTCCCAATTCAAAAGGACCAGGCTTGAATAAGAAGCCAACTACTCAGACAGGGGGTGCATGCAAGAAGATGAAGGCGCATAGAACACCTCTATAATACACAATCATGGAGGATTATGTAGAAATGATAGCCCAAATGGTTTAGGATTGTACATTCGATGATTTTGAGAATGTTGTGCACCACAGGGATGGAATTCAAGATGAGTTGGTGGAAATGTGATAGTTCCTCAAACAGATCGGGGAAGCGCAGGCATTAGACAACAACATAGGAACAGGGCTATCGACATCTCAGACCGGAGAAGACCATGAAGCAAGCGAGTGAGATATAGTCCACACAATATCACATCTAAGTGCAACATTCCACATTACACCTAGCATGCTGTGCATGGATGAGATCATGGGGAAAACACCCCTAAAGGATTTAACTCAACTCCAACTGGTATTGCCGCGGATACCATCTAAAGCTCTACAAAAATTACAGGTTAGCATTACCCAAGAGGTACAGTCTCATGCACGAACAGACTTAGTTGAATTATATTAGGTAATGGAGAAATGAGACACATTGGAATTAATATGTGAACAAGCTAAGCTCCAGACCCAAGAGGAGAGGGAGCGCGTGAACAGATTGGAATGAAAAGTGGCCGAAACTTATAAGAAGATTCCAAAGACTGCACAGAGGGACGAACTCACAACAATAGAGATGATTGATCAGATTGTGCAGGCAATCGATCAATATCAGAAGGAGATTGGGAATCTCCACGACCAACTCACACCTACCACTCCACCAGAGGTAAGGGAGAAAAGGAAGCAGGAGGCAACAAAGAAGCTACGAGAGATAGAGAAACAAGTCAGCGCATAAGCCAACTTGTTCGATCAAGCAACACAACTTTGGATGAAGCTAGAAAAGGATCATCAAGTCCAACAGTGGGACAAGGAAGAAGAAAGGATAAGCACAACTATCCAGGACCTCAAGCACAGGCAGAAGACAATGTCCATTATGGAGCGCATCAAAGGGGCACAAGATATGAAGAAACTGCAGGCAAAACTCACCACTGTGAAAACACTGAAAAAGGAGCGCCAGGCTCAAATGGAACCACTTCAAGAACGAGTAGTAGAAGTCATTGCACAGGCAGAGGAAGCCAAGACACACATAACACAGACCCAGGCAAAGTGTGTAGGATTGATCAATGAAGAAATTACAGTCCAAATAGTAGACACACTCAAGGATAAGACCATGCAGGTGCAAACAGAAGCAGTGAAGCTCAAGGAGAAGTTCCAGGCGATCACTAGGGAGATCAATGAAGCGCACAAAGGTTAGGTGGCTTGGGATGAGCCACATGTCAGTGTTGGGGTCCTGTTGGAAGCAGGCCAAAGAGGAAATGAAGGCGATTTTGGGAAAGCAGGCATGCATGAAGAAAGCAACAATTGGAAGTAAGAACAACATGCACGCATGCATGGAAGACCTAACGACGTTAGCGTTAGGGTTTTAGTAATGTATTGTAATGGACGAAGAGCCAAAAACATATAAATATAGTTACTAGGTCTCATAAGAGGTTGTTGTGGTAGTGAGTTGATAGAGATATAAAGAGACGAATACAAAGAAGAAAATGCTATGTAATATTTTGGTGTATGATCTACTTTTGTAAGCTGTTGAGCTAGAGAGCACTGAGTAGGGTAGATATTGAGGGTTAGATCGCATGCTGAGGAGCTTGGTGCGATCTAGTTCGCTTCATAATAGATATTAACCCAACTGAGAAGAGTTGTAAAGCGCGCGACGTTGTAGTTAAGAAATGATACAATAAAAGAGCGAAGAGCTAGATCTTTGTGGACGTAGCCCAGGAGGGGGTGAACCATGGTAACACCCATGTTATGTGATGGGATGCATGTGTTTCTTTATTGTCTTCAGTAGTTATTGATATGCTTAATGAATGAGTTGTTATAATTCCTGCATAATCATAATAAACAATGTAGTACGTTAAAAATATGTAATAGAACTCTCAGTATACAACTATCAAATCTCTCACTCAATCCTAGGCTGAAAACACATGAGTATTGCAGCCACCCATTAAGACTATCTTGGGTGAGACTATGCAGTGCAATCTGTGCATTGCGTTGTCTTCTAGTTTACCATGAGGGTCGATAGTTTTAGAGGCTTTGTTGGAACCCCAAACATACATGAACCCTGGGTCATTCAATACAAACTCAGACATGATATATGAGTAAGAATATAATTAACCAATAGGAACACCAAATACTATTTGAGAATTCTAGATTGATTTGAGATGAAAAAGATGAATTCATCATTCCTATAGATGAATAATTTATTATTGTTGGAATAAATGAGTATGATTTTATTTCTAATGAGTGCCAAAAATTCAAATTAATAAACCAATTTGAAATGGAAAATAAGGACCAAATGTTTGATGCCATATCCTTATAGAGGAAATCATTTTTTTGATCAAATTTTAGGGTTACAAGTTAAGAAGTATGTTCATGAATCAACCATTGAAAATGGATCATTGGTGCACTATGCTTTGATCTAAATCATTCAACAACACACATATTCATCTACCAGATACAAATAGTTCAAGGCATAGAACATCTGCATGGATGGTTACATTTTTCATTTGGATTTCACTTGACATAGGTTTACCAATGGTTACTATAGGATGTAGGATAGGTTTTGCTTTCTATTTGTAGATTAGTTTTGTTTTTAATAGTTTTCTTAACTTATGTGGTTTTATTTTGAATTTTATTCGAAGAGTAAATTTTGATTTCATTATTTCTTTACATTTTCTCCTTTTGTTACCTTTATAGATTAGTTTATTATGTGGAAAATAAGCCTAATTTTACTTCTTGAAATTTTTGGTTTTGATGATTTTCTTACTTATAATTTGACATGATTGATTTCTTATTGATCTAATGAAGAATGCCTATGTAGGATAAAATATTTCTAGAGTTATGGAAGAGAAATCACCTCACTCTGTTCATGACCTTGTTAATCACAATCACAAGTTTGGTAAGCTATAATTCAACTAGGAAATGTTCAAACAAGTGCGTGTTATTGTTTATTAAAATATCTAAATTTTGTGAGAGCATTACATGTTGGTAGAGATCATAGATCTAGCAGTAGATCTGAAATATTAGTTTTGTCATACACCTCTTAGTGGGTCTATTATCACTCAACTTTTGGAAAAAGAGAAGAGAATACACCACCTTTGGGAATTTTTCATTTTAATATTTTCTTCAAATACCTTGCTTATACCCCTAACTTGAGATGATGATTTGGCTTCAATGAAACATATTTGTTTGAACAGTTCACAATATTGACAAACCTTAATAAATGCCTAGCACACTAACCCAACTATTTGAGGAAGTTGTATATAAGAAATTCTCAAGTGCTATTCTAAATTGCAATGTTCCCCTGGAATGACTTTTAATTTACATATGCTGTGATTGCTACGTAAGAATTTTTTATTTGACTTCAAATTTTTGGGGACATGGTGTTGAAACATATTGTAAACATTTAATGGGAAAGGAAGTGACAAGCATACCCACAAATCATAGAATAAAGTTTCACCTCAATTTTTTTATAGAAATTTTCAATTCAAGATTAACATCACACTCTTGAGGATAGGATAATGATGATATTAAACTTTAGGGGAGATTAGTAGAGTATGGTTGAGGTAATATTTTAAATCCGAGGATGGGGATATGTGTTTAGTTAGGATTCATATCTTAGTCTCACTTTGTCCTAAAAAAATAGTGTATTGAGACTCAATATGGCACAAGTTTGAGATTGGATTTGGATTTGGTGGTAAAAGTATTGAATATTAAACAAAGAGTGTGGTGTTAGGGGATTTTTTTTTAATGAGAAGTACTAAAAACTGTAATGTTTTAGACAATTTTTGAAGCTTTATTATACAAGCATGCTTTCAAAATCTTGTAAAAAAATAATCCTTTTCCTTGAGTTGTTCATTAACATTTGATTTCATTTTGGTGCATGTTTTTAAAAAAATAATGTACAAGTCTTTCTTTTGCTTTTGGAATAATTATTTTTCCAACAATGTGCATCAATGGTTTGTAGTTCATTTTTCTTTTTTCTTTTCTTACCTATAATCATTAGTGGATTTCAATAGTGTTGATTAGTGTGCAACCTACTTTTCCCGCTTGATTTTAACTTTGGATTTTGAACTACTGTGAATTCTTGAAGATTATCAACATGTTTTCTGATTAAATTACATCCAATAATTTTGATATCTAGTGTAGTTTTCTAAGCTTATGGTGCATTTAGATATTCATGCAAACTCAGTTATGAATTGTCTAGCTATGATTAGGAAAGGAAAGACTATGAGTAGATATTTATGAAGGTTATCTGATATTTTCAAAGTAGTGGTGGAACCTAGAGCTCTCAAGTGAGTGACTCCTATGATAACTCTGAGACTCAAATTGTTAGTCGATTATCCAACTGATTGAAGGGTTCACTTCACTCACACTAATACCCATTGATCCCATGGAAGGGGGCAAGCCATGCATCTAGAAACCATCCCTCTTATTTTTTGGCCTTCCAAATTAGATATTCGTCCTTTTCTCCAAGAGCTCTTCATTATATTCAATTTTATATTAATTTGGCGCCACCTCATTCCTTCTTTGACTATTAGATACATGCTTAAGGAGACCAAATGAATAAATTTTTTTTTTTTTCTTGGAGTAATGACGAGTGTAACTCCTTTTCCTTAGGTTTACTGATGGACATGTGTAGCTTATGCATGATCCCATGCTCAAGCTTTGCATTACATGTTTTCATTAATTGTCCTTTTGGCTTCAGATTTGATCATCACTCATGTTTCATCCTTTTATGTAGATATTAATTGCAAAGTCACTGCTGTATATTAGTGGTTCTTTCTCATCATGATGTTTAACATCTGTTTTTTTGGTGCTCACTCCTTCATACATAATATATTCAAATTAAAATGCATAATTTTTTATTTTTATTTTTATAGTATTGGTACTTGGATGCCATTATCAAAAAATATATAAGTTGCAAATATACAAAAATTCAAATCACACATTAGAAAAATGCATTTAACACAAATGATTCAATTGGAAACTTAACGAGGAGTTAATGTTTGCTTCGCTGAGTATGATTTTTGGTCCCTGTTATCACACAGTTTGTAGCTAGGTCAAATGGCTAGAATATAGAGGCCAAACTGGCGTAACAGGAACCTACCCCACCCAATGTCACCACAATGGGGAGGTTCTTTCTATTCAGGGAGGTTAGCCTAGGGGAGACGTCCCTGGTAACCTGGGGTTTTGAAGAGGCCAAAGTATAAATGTCAAAGCAAAAGTTCCTCCTCACAGGTTACCACCAAGGTCAGATAGTCCGACTAGTCGATCAATGATGAAGTGTAGCCCCAAGTGAGAACACCTGCCCAGAACAAGACAATAGAAAAATAATATATGCAGGCTATAATTTAGTGGGTTAGTACTTCATGTAACTATCTGACATCAATATGTAATAAATTAAGACAACATATATCAATAAGGTCAACGTTTATCAATATAGTAGTGGAAAAGTATCAGTTCATCAATAACTATTGAGATGATGTAGCCAATAATGTATTTAATCAATCCTTTACTCAATAAATGCTTTTAACCATCATCTAATTTCTTATCAAAGACAAGTGCTGTGTCAAGATGGAATATCCAAGTATGACGTCAGCCTATTTAGGGTTAGCTAGTTAGTTAGGGTTTCAAAATTAAGATTTTTAAGAGGTTGTTTGGGCACTATCACTTCAACGTTGTGGATCCAAGATTAGTGCCTAGGGGTA
>ML796727.1:416625-449336 GCA_009831015.1 Picea engelmannii
GGGGGGGGGTTCTATGACGAGTGGGACGTCAGATATGATAGAAGCCTCTGTGGGAGGAAGGGTATCCTCTGTGTGAGTTCTGTTAGATGATATGACACATACTTGATTGGCAGGATGAAGGAGTGGTGGTGCTCCATGGTACGTTCCTAACAAGGATGGATCTTTAAAAATCCCAGGACCCATCTCGACGAGTGGATATGCGTCGTGGCTTGTGTGGATGAGAGGAGGAATGTTATTGATGTTGGCAGATGGGTTAGGCTCATAATGTGAGACTTGGTCAATAGTAACGATCTTCCGATTGTGAGGGAACATCATTGTCCGAAAGACAGAAGATGCCACTGCCTTCATAGCGTACATGTGGCTATGACCTAACAAGATATTATAATCGAGTGGGGCATCGATAACTTCGATATCGATGAGAATATTCTTGCCCCCCTAGTTCGACGGGGACATTTTGGAAGAGCCCTTCAGGAGATGATGGTCGTCCATCATAAGCGTGTAATGTGATGGAAAAGGGTATGAGTTCCGGGGAACCAAGTTTTTGCCATACTGTTTTGGACATAATGCAAGTAGATGTGCCTTCATCGATGATACACCGATGAAATTTGATGTTCCGTATTTTTACTGGTATTTGAAAAGCGATCAAGGTGGGAAGACGAGGTTCTCCACTGTCAAGATCAAAGGTAATGAGTCGGGTATCTGTGGGGTCGACTTCCCCCAAGGCGAAAAGTAATGATTTTCGTTGAGTAGGACAAGTATGGAGGACCTCCAAAAATGACATGGCAGTTGGGGATTGTGCTAATTTGTCTATCAAACTATAGTTATGAGCTGCCCTAGCCTATGGGTTGTGGACATTCCTGCGCAATGGGATGTGAGGGATGCGAAGCGGTGGTTCATAGGAAGGGCGAGGCATCACCAACATGGAGCCTGTCGGTGTAGGGTTTGTCTTTGGAGGGATGGGAGGAGACTCAGTGGGTGCATGATACTGACGGTTATGTGTTTGTGGAAGGATTTCTTCCTCACTTGTGAGGAGAATTGTGCGATCTACTTTATTGTTGGGGTTGAGGTATTGTCCCGTTGGAGGTGGGGGATGTTGTGTGTCCTGTTGGGTGTTTATCACACCTTGATGTTGAATGAGATTTTGCAGCATGGCGGGAGGGGGTTGTTGCACATATTGTTGTGGTGCCTGCTGAGGGGCAGGCAATGCGGGAGAATGGGGAAGACTACCAGAGTCTTTCAACCATTTGAAATTAGCGATTTGGGGGCAATGATGAGTGTAATGGCCGAACTCACCACAAAGGGCACAAGGGAAAACGGTTTTAAAATTATTGTTATTTTTCCCTTGGCGTTTATTATTATTTCCCCCTTGGGGGTTTTGGTTCCCTTGGTTCTGGTTGCCCCCAGTGGATTGGTGTTGTGGGGGTTGATTCCCACCTTGCCCGGGGTTATTTTTATTCCTGTTCCGTCCTTTCTTCTTGGCGTTGTTCGACGGATGGGTTGGATTGGCCGTATTCAGCTGTTCGAAATTTTGGTATTGTTGAACGACAGAGGGTTGAACAAAATTCACCCCCACATGAGGATGTGAGGGAGCCATGGGTTGTGGAGGACCAGGAAATGGGAAGTACGGATTCTGAGGTGGTATCAATCCGTAAGGTACATAGGAAGGCGTAGTACTTTCACTAGTACTATAAGCTGAGGTAGAGGGGGTACCATATTTTTTTTGAATAGGTGGATGTATGGGGGGTGCTGGTGGTGGTCCAATGATGGGGGGAGGTATAGCAACAGNGGGGGGAAATAAGAAGTGCCCCCGTATGCCGGTGGGTATTGAGATGTTCCATACATCGGTGGTGGTTGGGGTTGTGGACCATGGTGAGTGGTGGCACCAATCAGTCCATCTACTGAGTGAGACATCCCAGGTTTGTCTTGGCCAAATGGCACAGGTTTTGGAAGTTTAGGAAGTACAGTGTATAAGTACCCTGACTGTGCATAGATGAGGTCATACTGTTGGGCCTTACTGATGGCTTCCTCTTCAGATTGGGGGAAGGTGGAAGCTACGTCCTTACCGAGGAGAGAGACAAGTGATCTAAGAAACCAGTCGAGGCACTGTTGCTTGGTGGTTTCTGCTTTGCACAAACTACGTCGCCTACGCAACTCGTGAATGTGGTTAGCGATATGTGTGGATGAGGTTTGTTTGAAATTAGAAACTAGTTCTAGATCATTGTCGTGGCGAATGGGTAATTGGAAGAAGGTCAAGAATGCTGTGGCCAATGACTCAAAAGTTGCGTGGGACCCTGATTTTTCTTCGACATACCATTTGGCTGATGGGCTAGTGAGTGTGTGTTGAAATAATCGCAGTCTAATGGAATCATCCATAATGCTATTGGAGGAGCACCATAGGTGAAAGGTCATGACATGGTTGGCAGGGTCATTGCCTGCCTTTCCTTCAAACTTTGGTATGTCCAAAGGTAGTTTGGTGGGCATTACAGGCCATGTGAGATCATGCAATATAGGATCATTGGTGAGTTTGTTGAGATCCAATATGTTAAGAGAGGCCAAATATGGCATGNCCATGGTGTGGGTGTGTTGTAAACCTAACCCTCGAGGGGGGATAGGTGGGTTGGTGCTTCCTCCTTGAGAGGAAGTGGGTTCCCCGATTCCGTGTAAAGGAGAGTGAGTGAACGGATGACCTTGGGAAGTGGACCCAAGTAATGTAGAACCAAGCAGAGCTGATCCTAAAATAGTAGCACTCACATGAGTGTGTGAAGGAGGTGTCGATGAGTGGGCACGACCAGACACTCCCCCTAAGATAGGAGGGAGATTTAGCAAGCGTCGTGAACGATGGGGGTGCTGTGGTTCCCCTATGATGTTAGACTAGCTATGTGAATGTGTGCACAGAGTGGTGAGAGTAATATAGAAATGAGAGCCTTTGTGTTGAATGTTTACACAATATATATATCCAAATCAAACTGTAATCAGATGTGCATCATACATAATTTTTTTTGAAAAAGAAGCATATATGTGGGTAATTGGGTTTTGTCCACGTGGGGAATCAAAATAAAGCAAATGCTCGTGTCCTAGAAGACGTAATGTCCTTCCTCTCAAATAGCACTAGACCTTCCAATAGCACTCAACAGTGGGGTGTGAAGTCACTGTAAGAGAAACTAGTGAAGGATGAAATAATTGGTTATAATGAGGGGTAAAGGGGGAATATCCCGAAAGAGCTGACGATATTTCCCAATAGCCACACAAAATCCAATCAAGGTGCAATTGCAACCCACAATTGCCACCTCGGTAGATGTCCTAAAAGTTGGTCACTAGGTACCTCGGTCAAAGTGAGACATTTAGATTTTCGGCCTAAGAAATGGGTCATGGGCAGGATCCCCTCCAAGAGGTGGGTGCCTCAAGGGGGGACACACAGAACAACTGGACCTCGGCCTTCAACCCTTCACGGGTATCTCCCTGCCTTATGGTATTGTAACACTTGACTTAGAGGATTTTCAGTTCCCTATTTGACAACTTCTATGGTTTTGAAAATGTGAGAACTAGATAACGGGGAGTTATTTGGATGCCTATCCTCGAAATCCTACCTAGACTAAAAAATTTCTTTTGGCACCTCCTGTGGAGGAAAACTTAGTGAGTTTTTAGAAAGTTTTTAGATGTAGTTTGTAAGGTAGCTAGAGAGGTAGTGGGGGGGCCCAGAGGGCCCATAGTGATAATAGTGGAGGTCATTCAATGTAAGGTGGACTAGGTCCACTATATTATTAAATAAGGCCCACTATGGTAGTTAGATATAATAAATGGGTAATTAGATATAATAAATGTAACAAGACTTCTTAGAAGGTTCTACTTCTAGAAGATTCCTCCTCCAGAATGTTCTTAGGTGATGGTAACACTATATAAAGGGGTTCAAGCAATGTAATGAGACATGAAGGGAAGTATTGTATTTGGAGTTGAAGCTCATTAGGAGGAATCCCCCTCGAAGAGGCAAGTGAACAGGAGAGGATCCCTTTCATAATAGGATCCATTGTATGGTGTTGCCCTACCTCAAAGGGTTTGATATAATAAAGTTGTGGTTTCTTCTATATTGTTTTGTGGATCTATTGTGTATTCAGTATTTGTGGTGATTATATCTTCAGATCTGGTATTGTTTCTTAACAAGTGGTATCGGAGCACTTTCCTTGGGCAGACATTGTGGACAAATATTTTTTATTTTTGCAGATTTCGGAGAAAAAAAAAAAGAGGGCCGAGATATTCCAGAACTTTTTGGTATATTTATGTGCAAAATTTGCAGAAACAAGTTGTAGATCTGAGTTCCTCCCAGAAAAACACCCAAGTTAAAACAACAAATCATCTGAAACAGAGTCCGGGAAGTCAAGATATTGAAGTTTTAAAATCTACAAATTTCTAGGGTTTTTTTCGGTGAACGATGATGCAATTTTTATTTTATTTTTGTAGTAGTTGGAGGATGAATTTTCCAAAGCAAGTTACAAATCTAATTTCCTCTCACAATTTCACCCAATTTCAAAAAACAAATCAGCCAAAACAGAGTCCTGGAAGTGAAGTTATGAGCATTTTAACTTCAACAGTTTTTTAGGGTTTTTCCAGAAAAAGTCGCGATTTTCTGCTGAAACTTATTGGATCTATTTTTTGGGTTTTTTCGTGACGGCTGCAAGACCGAATATTTCATAGGGTTCTCAGACGGATATTTCCTCTCAAACCTTGAAATAAATTCTTGAATCATTCAAAGCCCAATTGTTTCACACATTGGATGACAGATTGGATGCATTTGTACATGTCCTCACAAATGACCTCACAGAGAGACTCAATGATAGTTTTCGTAGTATTCAATATTCATTGAATAACATGCAGGAGAGATTTCTTATGGAGGGCCTCAGAGATGAATATAATCAAGAAATATATGCTTGGTATGATTTTGATGCCGATTGTGATGATTGGTATATGGATAGTTGTCATTTCTGGGATGACAACCACTTTCATATTTTATTTGATGACTCTAATCCACCTTCTGTAGAGAGCATCAATGTGAAAAATCGAGAGCCAATGATTATTACCAGTGTCCATTCTGCATATTGTATAGTGGTATTATTCCTTTCAGATTCTGCTACGACCATTTTCCACTGTGTGGATGGATCTTCTTATTTGAATCCACATGATAGGTGTCAGTCTTTGGAGCATCATTTGGAGTTGGTTATTGGGTTCCAAAATCTTCCATGGGGAGTTCACATGAGCACTTTGACATGGGACCCGGGCTTACAATGGTGGTTGGACTACTTCAGCATGGTGGATTTCCTTTCTACATGGGACCTTGGTTCTTCAGTCTTCTTCACCATTATGGTCCACAATTATCCATGGGACCCTGGTGTATGGTTGTACATCAAGCGTTGAGGACAACACTTTCATAAGGGGGATGGAATGTAAGGTAGCTAGAGAGGTAGTGGGGGGGCCCAGAGGGCCCATAGTGATAATAGTGGAGGTCATTCAATGTAAGGTGGACTGGGTCCACTGTATTATTAAATAAGGCCCACTATGGTAGTTAGATATAATAAATGGGTAATTAGATATAATAAATGTAACATGACTTCTTAGAAGGTTCTAATTTTAGAAGATTCCTCCTCTAGAATGTTCTTAGGTGATGATAACACTATATAAAGGGGTTCAAGAAATGTAATGAGACATGAAGGGAAGTATTGTATTTGGAGTTGAAGCTCATTAGGAGGAAGCCCCCTCGAAGAGGCAAGTGAACAGGAGAGGATCCCTTCCATAATAGGATCCATTGTATGGTGTTGCCCTACCTTAAAGGGTTTGATATAATAAAGTTGTGGTTTCTTCTATATTGTTTTGTGGATCTATTGTGTATTCAATATTTGTGGTGATTATATCTTTAGATCTGGTATTGGTTCTTAACATAGTTGTTTTGGGAGGTTGGGGGTGCAAACCAACCTCGTTGATTAAAAATGGGAGTGGATAGTTTCGTCAAGAAAAGGGTGGGGTGTTTTCGGAATCCCTTTGGAGGAAAATTACTTTGACCTCCATGTTTCAAGAAGAATCTATGTGAGTGATAAGTGACTTTTGTGTGTGAGTGAAAGTGTGCCAATTTTTAGTGAATTAGATGTCACCTTGCTGCATGTGGACTTCGCTTGGTCCTTACAAGTGTTTGATTACCTAATTAACTAAGTGCCTTTGGTACAACCTTGCGTAATTCAAAAGTCCCTAGGAAGCTAGAATGTGGACATGTGGGTCCGTTACTATCCCTTTAACTCCCTATTGTGATGTAATTAAGAAAATCTTTGAAACTATCCTAGATTGATCATGTGGGCATGTATGAGCCCGTTACAAAACCTTTAAACTTCCCTAGTGTTTGGATATAAGAAAGTAAAAATTCAAACACTATCCTATCTTTGTAGCATGTGGGCATGTATGGGCCCGTTACAATATTAAGATGTGTTTGAAAAAGTAAACTAAGAGTCCCAAGAAGGGCTGTTGTCCTCTCCTAAAGGTTTTAATGTTCTTAAGGGAGATGAAATTGTTTCACAATCTTTTTTTGATTCTCAAGATCGCTTGGAGGCGTGAGAGAAGAGCATACTAAGCGATTTTTATTCAACTTCTAGTCCCAATGCAAGTTAAATGTGATTAAAAATGATTTCCAACTTATTTTGTGAGTCAAAACAAGCCATCCATGTGGAAAAAAGCAAAGAAGGGAAGTTGATTTTATCCTCCTAAGTGCCTATGTGTTTTTGAATAACCCCTTTATATGATGAGGGGACTAAGTGTGGTGCAGCTTTAAAACATGCTTGAAATCATTTTTAAGAAGGAAAATGGCCTTCCCCACATCTCAACAACTTCACAATGTGAATTTTTGCACAGGTGCGTGGGTCTCAGTGGAGACAGAGGCGCACAGAGTGCATGCGCGCGAACAGAGACAAGTCAACAGGCGCACGTGCACAGAACAAAATTGTGAATAAGGTGCATGTGTGCATGATGTGCATCTGTGGGCCTAAAAACCCACGCATATATGACACACGACTGAGAATGAAAAATCCGAATGGATTTCTCTCAATTCAACTTGGAATTGACTGGTTGGCAGGTCGGCTTAGGCCGGTTAGTGCACCTGAAAGTTAAACAAACTAAAAGAAGAGAAAGAAAAACCCAAATGGAGTAGGAAATTGATACCTTTCCCCAGTGGAGTTTCCAATCTGTTGCGCCTCTTTCGTCACCTTAGTGAGCAAAATAGAGGTGCTTGCAAGCTCAGTTGGGTCTGCTGAGCAGGACAACTGCAAGGAAAATAGTTAGGGAAAGAAATAAAAAACTACAATTAAGAATTAAAATAAGAAATGCAATAACAACTAAATTCATGAGCATAGGGACATAGAAACAAAAAGAACCATAAGACCCATGTCACCAATGTTGAGGCTGACCTATTAGTGAAACAATACACCAAGAAGAAAGGGGACTATGAGTCCCTTCTTCCTCTAAGGGAGGGCTCTGGGACCCCCACTAGCTAGCTTTTCTTACAACAAAGAAAAAATGGAAAATGATGAAATAACTCTTTACAAATCCACTCAATGGGTGAGATGGATTTTCCAATGTAATGGTGCCAATATGCTCTTGACAAGGATGGAGTCCTCAAGACAATAGAGGCAACATAACATTACTTTGAATTCCTTGAAAAATGAGGTGCATCCATGGCCTTTTTATAGCATCCCTTTGGGTTATTGTTTAACTTCTTTGTAGTGTGAAAAGAGGTCAATTAGGGCATTCCTAGGTCTTTGACCAACCCACCAGTCGGATCCAATCCAGATTTGAGGGTCAAATCGGCTTGGGAGATGAACCATAAGTGGGTGGGAGGCCGACCAATCTCATAAATGCATCGTTTAGCAGGTGCACGACTTTTTGCGATAACAGTCATGCATCGTGCACATGTGCGCGATTTCTGCGTTCCTGTTTCGTGCATGTGCGTGTGCGCCCAATGTATGCATAGTGCTCTGCAATTTTTCACTACTTTGTATAGTTTTTGACCCTTTTATTAATGCTTTGGTATTAATTCAGGTCCATGGATAACTTCATCACTGTTTGATGATGCTGAGTTCTTGTAACCATGTGCGGACAAAATTTCAGTGATAACAACTATGTTTCCTTACATTGCCTACACTTCTTTATATATCTCTCCCTATATCCTAGGAACCTTATAGAGAGACTTATCACATTTATTACATCCAAATACCATAGTGGGCCTTTATTAATATAGTGGACCTAGTCCACCTTACATTGAATGACCACATTCCCATATATTAATTGACTTCCACTAATAACACATAACTACATTCCCATTGGGTACCTCCCTATGTACCCCATATTACCTCCCTAGGTATACTACATAGTGACATCAATCAATCAAACCATTAGCATCAATGACAACATTATCCAACAGAGGGTATAGAGTGCCAACGCTCCCTGACAATATGTAGGGGAGCACTCCTTTCCAAATTTGACTTTTGAGGGATTTTTTCAGTGGCAAAAGGCTTGTACTCCTTATCAATTGATTTCTCTTCTTCAAGACTAGTCTTTGAGGTGTCTTAAGTGTCCTTATGATGTTGTTAGAGGCATGAAATAGGAAAGATGGAAGTATGATGTTTGCACACTTACGACACTTGTGGTCAAGATGAGACACTTGTGGACAAGATGCGACACTTACAACACTTGTAATGACGACACTTGCGACACTATTAAAGTGAGTAATTTTGATGTGTAATAGATTGCCCCCCAAAGTGAAAAGTCAGAAGATGATGATGATTGAATCACTTTGTAGAATTTTTTGAGCAAGGGTATGGATGTAGAGAACCTGGTAGAAGCTGTACACAACCATCCAACAAATATTATGACATGTTTCAAACCCAAGGCATGCATACCTATGCTTGGGTGATAAAGACTTCCAAGGTATGGCTGCCATAAAATACACTACAGATCCATAATTATATTGATAAAAGGTATAGCCACTGAAGATACAATGTGGATCTATACTCCTATGACCTGAATTGATCGTAGCCATGAAGAATACACAGTGGATCTACGAGATGACAAGACATAGCCAGGACCAATACAAAGTGGATCTATGTAACAGTGTATGTGTCATAGTTCAAAAGAAAACTCCTTCGCAACATGGGCAAAACATATGTCAGAGTAATGACTCAACCTAGGGTCTTCTTACCGATCCTGATGTAGTACGAATCTAACCATGCGAATAGATGTCCAGATGTTGAACATGGCATAAACCACTTGATTACTGGTCAATGAGGTAAACCATTAACAAGCGCGAGGGAGATCACCATTGATGTCAATGATTCCCAAGGTACTCTAGTATATTCCAATGAATGTGAATGAATGAGTTGAAGTTGAACATCCATGGAATCATCTGATCAGAGGTCAATGATGTAAACCCACTTTCGGAAGCGAGGAGGCTTGCCATTGAGGCATGCAGGTCCCAAGGTACTAACTGATTTCTAAGTCTAGTTCTCGAATGATGTGTTGAGGTTGACATGAATAGACTCGTCGCAGGAGGGCCTTGATGTATCCCCCATCAATGACAAGAAACTGACATAGAGATGTGAATTGGTAGATCAAATGAACATGGACTGACACAGGTATTGAAACAAGATATTTGTGATGGCTGACTCTTGAGGCAGATACTTCTCTTGAACACTGAGGCACAACAACAAAAACATGACATGGACCAAAACATGATGATGCAGTGGACGCTGTGACTTTCGTCGGGTGACCCAAAGGAGTAAGAAAACTCAGAGGATGGGTTTAGTGTAGAGGTTCAATAGATTGAAATGTGTGCAAAGACAAAGTGCCATGTTCAAGGGCGACTGTAAGAGTTACTGGTATTTTTCTCAAAATCTACTTGGCTTGCTTCTTTCAAATTTTACCCCATCTAGATAGACGAGTACCTCTTTTTAATTTAACGATCTTGAGGAGGGTAACACATGCTCGATATAAATCACCTTCGGAAAGTCCCTCTTCCTTTGTTTAACGAACTGGAAGAAGTAAGGGTTTGGTCCCATATGGGCCCTTCAATGTATGATTGTTTAACGAGTCCAGAGAAGGTAAACTCAATTTTTTTTCATATTTAGAGAGTCTAAAAATGACTTAAAGATGACTCCAATGTGGTCCTTTTTCATAATGTTAGTCTTGCAAGGCCGAAAAAGAGATAAATTATCACTCAAAAGACGCCCTTTCAAACCTTTTAATGATTGGGAAAGGACACAAGATCACTCAACCATCTTTTCATGTTCAGAGAGTCTAAAAAGAGCTTAAAGACGACTCCAGGGGGTTCCTTTTTCATGTATCCATGCAAGCCTAAAAAAGAGATGAAATGTTGCTCGGTTACATTCTCATGTTTTTACGAGCACGAGAAAGAACGAAGACTATGCTCGGTATGCCCCCAAATTGAAAAGATAGTGGCTTAACTCTAGAATGATCATCAAAAGGCTGGAGACATGCCCCCTAAGCTTCAATTCATTCACCGACTTTGAGGTTGTCACCAATTTCTATACTAGATGGAGAAAAAGAATACAGGTGGATGAAATGAAGGTTAAAAAATGAGACCTAATGAAAGACTCGACTTGACATCTACGATATCTGGAGAAAGACTCGACCTGACAGGAGAGGTGACTATTTCATTTTTAAAGGAGCTTGACACAGAAAAATAACTATGCTCAAGGCTCTGGGTTCAATCCCCATATTTCTGTTTCATTTTTTAACGAGCTTTCTACAGAGAGGAAAAATATGCTCATGACCTTTGTTTCATTTTTTAATGAGCTTGCCATAGAGAAGAGAAACTATGCTTGTAGCCTCTGTTTCATTTTTTAACAAGATTTCCACAGAGACAAAAACTGTGCTCGTGGACTATCAAGGCTTCCAAGAAGATAACATTATGGAAGGATACCATGTCAAGGGACAAAACTCGGTCATGGCTTCCAAGATATCTTCACTAGATGGAAGAAGAATTCTCCAGAAGGAACACATGTCAAGGGTCTTGTCAAGGGTAAGGAGATCAAGCTCCAATAGTCCTACCGAAGAGATTACCATGTCAACTACCGGATCCAAGTCATCGAAATTTGAAGTCATGGGAGACCACGCCACATAATTGACCTATGGCAGGGGTGATACCGATTGCATATAAGAACCGTTTAGGGAGTTTATTGGGTTGATGTTCAAATCAGGGCCAACAAATGGAAGTTGATCAATAGTTACCATTCTTCCATTGCGAGGGAAATAGATCACATGGAAATAAGTGGACACAATAGCTTTCATGGCATAGACATAATCTCTCCCTAGGAGTAAATCAAAATCCAAGGGGTCCTAGAGTACCATAACATCAATAAAGACAATTTTCCCTCCCAAATTTACGGGAAATTGAGGAAGGATCCTTAAAGGGTGACTGGTTCTTTTGTTAAAAGAGAACATAGTCTGGGTAACCAGCACAAGCTGAGGATAACCCAAATCTTGCCAAGCAATAGAGGACAAAATACTAAGGGATGAACCTTCATCTATCAGTGCATGAGGAACATCCCGACCACAAACTTTTACTGTAATATTTAAAGGCATGTGAGAGGGAAGATGAGGTCCAATTAGCACATCCCAATAAAAAAGGATGGCCTCATTACTTGGAAGGGTTTTCTCAGGAGAAGGAGGAATTTCCCACGGCAAGGTAGATCCTATTTCAAAGAGAAAAATGTGTGTAGAATCGGGTTTACTCTCTAGCGGGAGAGTAGGATCAATCGATGATGGGATCGAATCAACCACCTTGGCACTCTTCAAAGGAAGAGTTGTATTGACCGATGATCTAACTGGAGAAAACACTTTGGCACTCTTCGGATGAAGGGTGGGACTGACCGATGAAGGGACTGGATCAATCACTTTATCACTCATTAGAGGAGGAGTGGGATTGACCGATGAAGTCACTGGAGCAACCACTTTGGCACTTGTCAGAGGAGGAGTGGGATCGATCGATGGTGGAACCGGATCAACCACTTTGGCACTCATCAGAGGAGGAGTGGGATTGATCGATGGTGGAATCAGATCGACCACTTTGGCACTCATTAGAGGAGGAGTGGTATTGATCGATGAAGTCACCAGAGCAACCACTTTGGCACTCATCAGAAGAGGAGTGGGATCAATTGATGGTGGAATCAGATCAACCACTTTGACACTCTTCGGATGGAGGGTGGGACTGATTGAGGAAGGAAATGGACCAGTCACTTTGGGTTCACTCCGTAGATGAAGAGTGGGGATGATCGATGATGGAATTGGATTAGCTACTTTGGTTAGTGGTTCAATCAAGGATGAAACTAGATTGACGACCGGATCAACCAGATTGACCAGAGATGGAACTGGATTGACCATTCCATCAACTGACGATGGGTCGGGGGAAATCTTACGATAACCAGTTGGAAGTTGAAGTTTTTACAAAAGAGAAGAAGCCTCATCCATGCAAGGAAAAAGGTGAGAATAATGATCACCTTTGCATAACATACAAGGGAATTTGACAGTTGTCTTATTCTTACCAACGTTAACTTCACTAGTTGAAGGGGTATCATCGACAGGACCAACAAGGGCCGATGATGTGGAGGACCACACTTCTAAGACCTTGGGAATACCAGGGCAATCCCTCAGAAATTGGTCACCCTTACAAAGACTGCAAGGGAATTTGGGTTTCAGATTGTTCGTTTTAACCTTATCAACACTCCCAATACTATTAACAGTAGCTGGTTGTTTGGATCCAACATTTGATGTAGTTGGAGGTTTAGTCCCTTTCTGGTTCTTCTTCTTCTCTTTCCATTTCTTCTTATTATTATCAACCTGGATACTTTCTTTAGAGCTTTCACTAAGTGGATAAGGAGAAATGGAAGGAGACCTGACGAGCGAAGAAGGAGAAAGGTCAACATGAGTTTGATGTGTGGGTGGTGTGCTTACATCTGAAGCACCTGCATTTGAGATGACCGAAGTGGAAAAAAACCATATGGGTAACCCAATTGTGAGACTTGGAAGGATCAAAGTAGTGATGTAAGGAGGACCAATGTTTCCTTAAGAAGGAAAAACAAAGGGTTCCCTTGGAAAAGGGGTTCCTTCATTGGTTGTCCCGAGAGCTAACGCCATAAAAATAAAGCTCCAACCTAGCTTCTTTTAGGGAGAAAAAATAGCACACGCTAAAAATCTAGTAAGCAAGCAAGCAAAAAAAACCTTCTCACAATGAGCACACTGGTTGGTGATGAAATCCAACATCGTGGGAACAAAGTAAGAAGGGGCTAAGATAGAGAGGGTGGAAAAGTTACATTGACGACCTGCTTAATAGACTTACACCCTGGTGCAATCTCCCACACATAATCGTGGGTATACCCTCCAAGGAGCTCGAGTGAGTCTGGCCAACGTTGATTCCAGGTACCATGAAAACTTTCCCCTCCACAGTCACCTCATGTAAAGACCCTAAAGAGATAGGCCACTAAGGTTACCAACTACAACAATGATGCCTAGGGAAACAATCGATAGTCCAATCCACGCACAAGGGAAGGGTATCTAGCCCGAAATCAACTTGAAAGGCTTCCACTCATCATTGTGGGTATACCTTCAAGCGACTCCCAGAATATGTGCAATCTCTACACCAAGACCAACAAAGAAGGGTGAGTAACTCTTCTAGTCTCAATGCAACCTCAGGTTTGACCCTAGTGTGAGAAGGGCTTCCCAAGACAAAATGCAGCAATTGGATTTCACCGCTCCCTAACACAAGATCCTTTGTTTGTTTGTATCTTTGGAAGGTTATCTTTCACACCAATTCCAAAGCCTTACAACTAATCTAATGTAGGTTTTCTACCAGAAAATGTAAAAATGTCTAATCAATTTTAGTTTAGTGCTTGATTTTTAAAGTTGTTATTACTCAAAAGAAAAATGGTGTGGACAATATGGTGTTTTGACCGACTCGAAAGTTATGCAAAGAGATGAAGATGCAATATTTTCATTTCGATGAAAACTATGCTACGAGAAGGAGAAAACATTCATCATTTTAGATGCACAATGTCCCAAAATGTCAAAAAGCATGCAATTTTGCTACTTTAAATGCAAGCATTCAAGGAAGACAATAAAATGCGAAGAAGAATCCAAGAAAAGATAGGGAGAATAGAGAAACCACTCAAAACTTAATTGCTTGGGAAGATGACCTCAAAGATCAAATGGAATGGTGCATAGACCTTTGAATTTCCTCACAAAAGCTTCCACTCAGTCAGATAAATGAGAAGAAAACAATAAGTTGACTCTAAATCAACAAAGACAAAGAGTGACTTCAAGGCAAGGAAAGAAAATGTCAAAACTCCAAACAAAAAGTGATCAATTCTTAGAAAGCAGAGTGTTGAAGGCCAATATAAAGATAAACTGAGATGATAAGACCCTGAGCAAGTGCCAAAAGAAAAAAATTAACCTTAGAGAAAGAAACCCTAAAGGATTTTTCACAGAAAAGGGGAAACACTCCGGTGTAAGGGGTACTAGAGTGTTCCAACGCTTTGTGTGAGACCAGTAGGGAACACCAACACTCTAGTAACAAGGGTAGGGGGTGCTGGCCTCTAAAAATTCAGAAAAAATGCCCAGAAAGTCAAAGAATCAAGCAAACTCAATCGATCAATTTGAAGGCGATGAAATCAAGAGCCAACCAATCAGATCTAAGAATCAAAGACAGTATGGAGAAGGTAAAGAAGTAGGCAAAGGGCCAAAACAAGATCTAGGAAGGAAAAAATTCAAAGGTCCCTCCCCAGTGGAGTCACCAATTTCTGTTACAGGTGAATCCTCCTATGGACAAGCGGATTCCCTCTTGGTATCTAGAACCGTAAAACCAAGACAGAAAGGGTGCTATCATTGGTCACTTACATCCTTTTAGATCTAATTAAGCTAATGAATGAAGAGGAAGAAGAAAAGTGTACCTTTTTAAATGGTGTTTTGTCCTCACAAGGTCCAAGTTGAGCTTCAATCTCAAGCTCCTCGATAGGTCCTGTAGATCAAACAAAGATACAACAAGATTCCTATTCTACCGAGATTAGCTCAAATACAGATCTATCTACTGAAGACAAGTTCATGTGTAACAAACATAAACTTGAAAGAAACAGGCCAATCATGTATGTATATTAATGAGAACAAATGAATAATACTTACAATCCTCTGATGAAGGTGCAACAACTTCTTCCATCTCTCCTTGTCCAACACCTTTTCTCGAGTAATCTACACTGATTATGCTTCAATGGTATCTCACTTATGGGTTCATAAGTTTGGTGTAACTCTTAATCTCTATCCTCTCACTGTATGTTACCTATGAGATCATAGGTTTCATACCTCCAATCTTTTCATGTACCTTTCACCATGAGAAGGCCTTCTTATATAGGCTTTGAGAGACCCAACAACTTGACAGATATTTGGGATAAGTTGAGGATTCCTCTCCTTTAGTTGTGGATATTCCCTAAGATCATGCCTTTAACTCATATTCGAATCCAACCAACTTCAAAGATTGAGGGGATTCTTCCCTGATTTCCTCCAACAAACCAAATTTTTCCCAAAAAAGGCTAGTGATCCCTCAAAAGGGACACAGAGCATTGGAATGCTCCCATGGAAGAGGGTACATAGCACCATCGCTCGCTGACAATATGTAGGGGAGCGCTCCTTTCCAAATTTGACTTTTGAGTGGTTTTTTTAGTGGCAAAAGGGTTGTACTCCTTGTCAATTGATTTCTCTTCTTCAAGACTAGTATTTGAGGTGTCTTAAGTGTCCTTATGATGTCATTAGAGGCACAACATAGGCAAGATGGCATTATTATTTTTGCGACACTCGCGACACTTGTGTTCAATATGCAAACTTGTGGACAAGATGTGACACTTACAACACTTGTAATGATGACAGTTGCGATACTATTGAAGTGAGTAATTTTGATGTGTAACAATGTGATGTGTAAAACCTTTGTCTTTGGTGTAATTATCTTATGAACACTCCACAACATTTTTGTCTTATTCATACCTCATCACCTTTTGTCTTATTCATACCTCATTGGTTTGGTTTAAAACCTTATTTTTATTTCTTTTTTGAGTGTGTTTAATGAAAGGTGTTTTAGGTGCAACACCGCATCACATTGGAACCTGTTTTATGTGAGATATGGTAAACCATTGGAAAAATTTGTCACGACTGCTCTAAAATTTGGAGACTTGTGCCCCATGCCATGGATAAATACTTGTAATTTTTCCATACGATGTCCGATTGAGGTGTTGTATTTTACAAAGAGGAGACGATAGGTGGGTGATGTCCAATGAGTTGTCAAGTAACCTCACTTGAGATCATTTTAGCGGCCTTTATAAGTGTTGAATTTTCAATGAGCTATGGCTCATGCATTCTCTTTAAAGTTTATGTTTAATTTTTACTTGAACCATAACTACTGCAGTAAGCCAAGATCACAAGAAAAATAACCATGCACAAGAACACAAGAAGTATCCTGGGAAACCCTTCTCAACAAGGGTAGAAAACCCAACCAATCCTTTTCTATATTCTTCAAGAGAAATACCTCCCACATCATCACCAAGCCTAGTGTTGAAATAATGTAACTTCAAAGAGTATTCATATTATTATTGATATTTTATTCATAGGATCAATCCCCATTGTGGATTGATCATGTCGGATATTGTAATAGGACCAAATCCCCTTTTGCAGATTGGTCAAAAGACAATTGTAATAGGCAGAATAAGAAGTCGGCCCCAACAGTTAATTAAGAGACCCATAAATATAGTAAAGGTGGGTTTACCCACCCAGATTGAGAAGTCATCCTTGCCAGTGAAAAGACACTTCACACGTGCCAAAACTTGTATAAATAAAGGAGGCTAGCGCCTCATTTGAACACAACTCACTTTCTTAGTTTGAGAGACAAGTTTCGATCTATTACCAACAAAGGAGAGAGAGAGTGGCACATATCTTGGAGAGGACTTTCTGTTTTATCATAGAGATCTCTTGGGCTATCTATATTAAGGAAGTTTTGCTGGGTTTTCTTCCCTTAGAGGGTTTACCAGGATAAATGTTGTGTCTCTTGTGAATGTGTATTTCTCAGTGATCTTGTTCTTATGTTGCTATTATCTATTGAAATGCAAAGAACGATAATAATGGCATAAACATTAACATGGTATCAGAGCCAACCTTAAGGAAGCATATTTCGCAAGAGAAAAACGTCACTATTGGTGTACCTGCAAATTAGGGTTTTTCAAAAGTGAAGCTTTTCAACTTCAAAACTACCTAGAAAGTTGCACCCTCCCCCAAGGATCATTTTGGCACCTTCAGTGCACCTTTTCAGTGGCTGGATCTCCCGAAAAGTGAAACCCTAGTTTCACAAAAGTACCAGAAGCACCAAAAAACTAGTACCAGAAGTACCAGAAGCACTAGTCCAGAAATCCGTAGATCAGATTTGAAGGGGAAAAAATTGGATTTTCTCAGATCCAAACACACTAGGCATCTCACCTTATCCAAACACATCTCCTGGTAAGTTCAGTTTTTGATTTTCAGCACTTTCATTTTTCGGTCATTTTCCTAGCTCCAGGTAAAGATGTCTGCAAGCATTAAGCTTGTTGAAAAGTTAGAAGGAGTGGAAAAATTCCATGCTTGGAAGTATAGGATTGGCCTCATTCTTTAAGAGAATGACCTAGAAAGATTCATCAAAAACAAAGTACTGGAACCCGACGATGCCGCAGAAAAGACAAAGCATCAAAATGACACAATAAGGGCCAAAAGAATCATTGCAGATTCAATCAAGGACCATCTGATCCCTTATGTGTCATCCAAGAAGATCCTGAAAGAAATGTTCGATGCCTTGACTAGACTATATGAAGGAAAGAACATAAACCATAATATAAATCTTAGAACTCAACTAAAGAATACAAGGATGCAGAAAGGAGAAATGATTCAGGAATACTTATCCAGAATCTCGGAATTCAAAGAACAACTAGAATCTATTGGAGATACCATATATGAAGATGAACTCATAATGATGGCACTAAATGGTCTTACAAGACCTTGGGATGCTTTCATCTAGACGATATGTGCCAGAAAGGAGAAACTGAAGTTCGACAACCTATGGGAAGAATGCATCCAAGAAGAAACAAGAGTAGCGAATAGTGAAGCGCTACTATCTAGGGATGATGATCAAGCCCTAGCGAACCACGCCAAAGGAGGAAGGAAGAAACCCTACTTCAAAAGGGAGACTCATAGAGATCCTCAACCATTAAACAAATCCAATAACAAAGAGTCTCATCCAAGGAGATTTCAGAAGAAAGGACAATGCAAGGAAAGAGATCTCTCATCTATACAATGCTATCATTGTGATAAGATGGGACACAAGGTGAATTCTTGTCCAGTCAGATGAGAAGAATACAAGAGGAAACATAAGAGGCAACATGCCCACATAGTCAAAGATGAAGAGCCACCTACAAAGATGATCAAGGACCATGTCTTGATCTTGACCCTCTCAGGATCGGTAACACCTGGAGAGGACACATGGCTCATTGATGGTGGTGCATCAAAGCACATGATGGGTAAGAGAAATAATCTCTCTTGTATTTCAGAAAATAAGTTTTCTCAAAAAGTGACACTTGGAGATGATTACCAATATCCCATCAAGGGAGTGGGAGAATCAAACTACAAGCTAGATTCATAAAACTCAATAAAGATGAAGGACGTACTCTATGTACCAGGCTTGAAGAAGAACTTACTTTCTGTATCAAATTTAGACAAGAAAGGCTATAGATTTGCCCTTATATATGGAGAAGTTCTTATGTGGGCTAGAGGAGAAACCATAAATGAAGAAATCGTCATTGGAAATGAAGAAAATGGCTTATATAAGCTAAAGGGTCACCTAGAGACTGCCATGAACCATGCCATTGAAAACTCATGGGAACTTTGGCATAGAAGATTGGTCCACATCAACTACAAGGCACTACCATACATATGCAAAGTTATCACAGGTTTACCAGAACTCAAGGGTGATCAGGAAGGCATATGCAATGGATGTGCGCAAGGGAAGAATATCAAGAACCCTTTTCCAAAGAGGGACAACAAACAGAAGGAGTACTGGAACTCATTCATTCAGACATATGTGGCCCAATGCCATCATCCTCCATTAGCGGGTATGTATACTATGTATCATTCATTGATGACTATTCTCGCAAGACTTGGATATATTTCTTGAAATCAAAAGATGAAGTATTCAACAAATTCAAATCCTTGATAGAGAATCTTTCTGAAAGGAAGATTAAGATACTCAGGTCAGATAATGAAGGAGAATATACCTCAAAAGAGTTCATGAACTTCTGTAAAGATGTTGGGATCAAGAGGGAACTCACTACTCCCTATAATCCTCAACAAAACGGTGTAGCTGAAAGGAAGAACAAAACAATTATGGAAGTTGTGAAGACTATGATCCATGATCAAGATCTTCCTATGTGCTTATGGGCAGAAGCAACAATGGTAGCTGTTTATGTGCAAAATTGATTATCTGATAACGCACTTGGGTTCAAGACCCCAAAAGAGATGTTCACTGGAAAGAAGCCAGAGGTAAGCCATCTCAAAATATTTGGCTGCCCAGTCTTCATACACATTCCAAAAGAGAAGAGAAACAAGATGGAACCCTACAAAAAGAAGGGAATATTTGTGGGATACTGTGAGGTCTCCAAGGCCTTTAGAATCTACATACCAGGTCACCGTCACATTGACATCAGCAGGGATCTGACCTTTGATGAAGAAGCAACACTTAAGAAATCAAGAAGATGCCAACTTGAAGAAATATATGAAGAGGAACCAGTAATTCCCAGGATTACAGAATTCATGAGGGAAGTTCCTAGAGCTGCAGAACTAGTGAGGGAAGTTGTAACTTCCCCTGATGAGGAAACTCTTGAAGACCATGATGTAACAAAAGTTCAAGAACCTCCTCAAATGACCTTATCCCATAAAAGAAAGCCTTCTTGGGCAAGAGAGATTATTCAAGATGGAGAGAAGTATGGTGTTCCAGAAGGAACCTCGAGACAGGTGAAAAGACCAAAGCCATTCTCCAGTTACATGGCTTTGATGTGTGATATCCTAGATGAGGAGTCTCCCTGCTTTGAAGAAGCCATTCAAAAGAAGGAATGGGTAGATGCTATGATAGAGGAATACCAATCCATAATAAAGAACAATGTATGGGAAATAGTTCCCAGATGAAAAAGTAAGGATGTGGTATCATCAAAATGGATCTTCAAAATAAAACATGCTGCTGATGGAAGTATTGAGAAATACAAAGCAAGATTTGTCGCTCGTGGATTTTCCCAAAAGGAAGACATTGACTATGAAGAGACATTCGCTCCTATGGCCAGATACACTTCGATTAGGACCATCATAGCTCTTATATCTAAGATGAAGTGGAAGCTACACTAGATGGACGTGAAGACAACTTTCCTAAACAGTGTCATCAAAGAGGAAGTGTATATAAAGGAACCTCAAGGATTTGAGGTTGAAGATAGAAAGTCTCATGTCTGCAGATTGAAGAAAGCCTTATATGGATTGAAGCAAGCTCCTAGAGCCTAGTATGGCTATATAGACAATTTCTTGACAAACTTAGGCTTTACCAAGAGTAAAGCAGACTCAAATATCTACTTCAAAATTATGGATAATGAGCCAGTAATATTAATGCTATATGTGGATGACTTATTCTTAACTGGAGAAGAAAATCTCATCGCTGAATGTAAAATGAGACTTGCCTCTGAATTTGAAATGAAATATCTTGGCCTAATGCATTATTTCTTAGGTTTTGAGGTATGGCAGAGTCCAGAGAGGATCTTCCTTAACCAAGGGAAGTACACGGTCGAGATCTTAAAGAGATTCGACATGCTGGAATGCAAACCCATGAATACACCCATGGAAGCGAAGCTGAAGCTGCTGGTCAATACTTCATCAGATTTAATTGATGCCACACTGTACAGACAGATTATTGGATCAATGATGTACCTGACGAACACCAGACTAGACATTTGTTTTGTCGTGAACACCTTGAGTTAGTTTCTGGTAGAGCCCAGACATGTTCACCTAGTGGCTGCAAAACATGTGATGAGGTACCTTAAATGTACGATAGATTATGGTCTCAGTTATGATGGAGATTGTTAAAATAATGTAATTGCAAAGAGTATTCTTATTCTTATTGTTATTTTATTCATAGGATTAATCCCCATTGTGGATTAATCATGTCGGTAATTGTATTAGGACCAAATCCCCTTTTGTGGATTGGTCAACAGACAATTATAATAGGCAAAATAAGAAGTCAGCCCCAATAGTTAATTAAGAGACCCAGAAATATAATAAAGGTGGGTTTACCCACCCAGATTGAGAAGTCAGCCCTGCCAGTGAAGAGACACTTCACATGTGCCAGAACTTGTATAAATACAGGAGGCTAGTGCCTCATTTGATCACAACTCACTTGCTCAATTTGAGAGACAAGTTCTGATCTGTTACCGGAAAAAGAGAGAGAGGGATAAGAGTGGCACATATTTTAGAGAGGACTATCTATATTGGTTTGAGTTATCTCTTGACATTGTATTGGCAATTTATGATAAGGAAGTTTTTGCTGGGTTTTCTTCCCCTAGAAGGTTTCCCAGGATAAATGTTGTGTCTCTTGTGAATGTGTATTTCTCAGTGATCTTGTTCTTATGATGCTATTATCTATTGAAATGCAAAGAACTATAATAATGGCATAAACATTAACATAGATCATAATTTCACATTGAGTGGTTACACTGATTCAGATTGGGCAGGAAGCGTTGCTGATAGAAAAAACACTTCCGGATGCTGTTTCAATTTGGGATCAGCCATGATTTCATGGCAGAGTAGGAAGCAATCCAATATTTCTCTCAACACAACAAAAGAAGAGTACATTGCCACATGTTCTGCTAGCTGTGAAGCTATATAGCTTTGAAAGTTGCTGACCAGTCTATTTGACTTAGATATGGAAGCAACCACGATCCTATGTGACAACCAGAGCTGCATAAAGATGACAGAGAATCTTGTATGCCATGACAGGTAGAAGCACATATAGATTCACTACCATTACATCCCTGACATGGTGTAGACAGGAGCCTTGAAGCTCCTGTATGTTAGCATGGATGGATAGGTTACTGATGTGTTGACCAAACCTCTATCTCATGTAAAGTTTGAACACTTTCGAGATAAGCTTGGTATAGTCTGAAAGGACCCTCCATGAAAGGGGGAGTATATATGATTCCTTGCTTCTGACCTCGCTGTTAGACGTAAAGCAAGATGATTCCTTGCTTTTGACCTCGCTGTTAGACGTAAATCAAGATGATGTGTGTGTTCCTTGCTTCTGACCTTGTTGTTAGATGTAAAGCAAGATGATTCCTTTCTTCTGACCTCGCTGTTAGACGTAAAGCAAGATGGTTCCTTGCTTCTAACCTAGTTGTTAGATGTAAGGCAAGATGATGTGTTCCTTGCTTCTGACCCAGTTGTTAGACGTAAAGAAAGATGATGTATACCTTGCTTCTGACCTAGTTGTTAGATGTAAAGCAAGATGTGACTTGCACTGAGCTACCATCTTAACAACTGTGACATAGAGCCAGTCTAGTATTGTGATGGGCTAGCCTAGTGCTGTGATGAGGTATCATTTTTTATACTGATACATATTGATGCAGATAATGATGGTATTCTTTCAAGATTGATGATGTTTCCGATGAAGAAAACTTCTGATGATTTATAGATACTCCAGCCAAGATGATATTGATGATGCTGTCCTCCCACCTGATGCTATTGATGATGCTGTCCTCTCTCTCTCGCATGATGCTGCTGAAGAATACCCTTCTTGTTAAGGGGAGTGTTGAAATAATGTAACTACAAAGAGTATTCTTATTATTATTGATATTTTATTCATAGGATAAATCCCCATTGTGGATTGATCATGTCGGATATTGTAATAGGAACAAATCCCCTTTTGCGGATTGGTCAAAAGACAATTGTAATAGGAAGAATAAGAAGTCAGCCCTAGCAGTTAATTAAGAGACCCAGAAATATAATAAAGGTGGGTTTACCCACCCAACTTGAGAAGTCGGCCCTGCCAGTGAAAAGACACTTCACTTGTGCCAGAACTTGTATAAATAAAGGAGGCTAGTGCCTCATTTGAACACAACTCACTTGCTCAGTTTGAGAGACAAGTTTTGATCTGTTACCGACAAAGGAGAGAGAGAGTGGCGCATATCTTGGAGAGGACTTTCTGTGTTAGCATAGAGATATCTTGGCATTGTATTGGCTATCTATATTAAGGAAGTTTTGCTGGGTTTTATTCCCTTAGAGGGTTTCCCAGGATAAATGTCATGTCTCTTGTGAATGTGTATTTCTCAATGATCTTGTTCTTATGTTGCTATTATCTATTGAAATTCAAAGAACTATAATAATGGCATAAACATTAACACCTAGCCCACAAGAGGGTGATGTAATTCTCATAATTCCAGACCACAACTTATGAAATCATGATATGACACAATGATGAGTGTGTTTCCTCAATGAGTATTCACCTTTATTTATATAAGACTTATCACATCAAATGATGTGTCTATTGGAATAATAGGCCCAACCTCAATAACTCAAAATATAATTAATTATTTCCATATTAATTATCTTTTACATTAATTATGTTTTTCATTAATTATGTTTTTCATTAATTATGTTTTTCATTAATTATGTTTTACATTAAGGTGGGTCTGACCTATACCCTTTACATAAAAAATAGGGTTACAAGTAAGTCTGACTCTTGAACAATATAGAAAGGGATCTCATACACCCACTAGTGCTCAACCACTAGGGGCACATCCATATGTTCTCAACCACATGGATGTCTCTCTATCTCACTCTGTCTCATAGAAGAACCACACTAGTGAATGCTCAACCACTAGGATCACATTCACCTATGATCATCCATAGGCACATCCAACTCAAAAAATATTCTTTCTCATTGCGTTACATAGGAGGGTCATCTGGAGTTCATCATCTCAACTCTCTGCTAAGAGGAGGCTAATGCATCATTTCATCTTTGTCTCAGAATGATGCACCCAGCTCATGAGATTTTCTACACGTTCACCTGTGCTCAGCCACAAGCATGTCCAACTCAATAGATATTCTTTCTCACTGGGTTACATAGGAGAATCATCTGGAGTATCATCTCAACTCTCTGCATAGAGGAGGCCAAAAAAACATTCTAGTTCTGTCTCAGATAGGAACCACATGCCCAACTCAGGGAATCTCTCTCAGGTTTGTGTTCTGGAGGATGTCTCACGCAACTGTAATCATTAACACTCCATCTCAGCTAGGGAGTCATTCTCCACCATGCCAAGTATCTCATGGAAGTACTCAAACTTCATCTTGGCTGTAATCATCAACACTCCCTCTCAGTTAGGGAGGTAATATTCACCACAAAAGTACTCGAACTTCGTATATGAAAGCGGTTCGGTGAAGATATCTGCAATCTGTTCATTTGTAGGAAGGTACTGCACATGTACTACTTTCCTCTGTAACATGTCTCTGATATAATGATATTTTATCTCAATGTGTTTCGATCTATCACGAAACAAAGGGTTCTCAGAGAGCTTCACACAACTCTGGTTATCATAATATAATCCATCTCATGATCAAATCATTCTTTCAGAGGCTTGCGAAGCCACACTGCTTCATGGATTGCCACACTCAATGCTATATGCTCTGCTTTTGTGGTACTCAAGGCCACAAAGCTTTGTTTCCTACTACACCCTGAAACCATGGTAAACCCCAAGGAAAAACAACAACCAGATGTGCTCTTCCAGTCCGCTGTACTCTCTGCTCAATCTGTATCGGCATATCCTTGCAAACTCAAGTTCACACTGGAGGCATATCTCAGGCCATATCCAACTATGCCTTGTATATGTCTCAATACATGCTTTATTGCTATCTAGTGATGTTGTCTCGACTGACTCATGGATTGACTAAGCACATTCGTTACATAGCATATATTAGGTATGGTGTTAACCAGATACATCGATGATTAATCATCTGTTGGTACACATGTGGATTGAACTCATTTGAATCATCATCATTTATTTTTCGTCAAATCCATCACCGTCGGTGTAGACATGGATTTGCATTCTGTCACACTGAACTTTTAATATCCCCATTGTATATTTTCCTTGACTTAGGAAAAGTCTCATTGGTCCTCTGTCATACTTCTTGTCCTAATAAGTAGTGCATCATACCCATATCCTTCATCTCGAAATCATAAGTCAAATCTTTCTTGTAACAACACGACTTCTTGAATAAGTCATCAAAATCAGGCCCTCGTCACCAACAATGTAATAGTATAGGTTTGGATCAACAACACTCTTGTTGAATCCAAAACTCATCAATAATCCATCTATCTGATGTAGTTTCCAACTCATGGATGGTAGTACAGATGGAAGTAAATCGAGCTACTAGATCGATATGTCTCATCATAGTTCACTTCCTCTGCTTGAGAGAATCCTTTGACTACAAGTCTCATTTTTTATTTCTCAACACTTCCATCAACTGCATGTCTTTTTGCCTCTTGCAAAGTTTGTCAAGCCCAGACAGGCCTTTTATGGCCTACTGCAAAGTCTCTGGGAATATCAACTGGAACAACTGGATCAACTGTATCAATGGCTATCTCCCTCTGGACTGCTGAAGAGGAAGAGGGTACTGTCTCTCTTTCTTAATTAGTTTGACTCATTATGATTCAAGTGAATCCGTCTGAAGTTTGAAGGATAATCATCTTCCTTTGTTGTTAACTTGCTTGGGACAAGAAAAAAATGAAAGGAAACAAGATAGGAATATCTCCTAGAGGAGATTCATGAGTACATCTCTAGAATCAAAAAAATTCAAGGATTGTTGTCATAACTACAATACCTACTTGCAATGTAGCAACCTTAGAAATGTAGGTTAGAGGTATGCTAGTTTAAAACAATCAAACTTGGAGTCTTCACTTCTAGTGTGTTGTTCTTCTGAATGCACCGAGATCCCTCTGGGTCCATGATTGCACCAAGGGTTCCTTCCTCTTGTAAGTACTCTTATGACAATGATGCAAATAACATATATACAAGTGCATACCTGAGAGTGTACACCAATGGATATTTTGCTGATTTATCAGTGTTATGATGAGCAATGACATTCCTTGCTTGTTTTCCTTGTAGCCACATGTACCATACAAGATGAAGTCTGCATCAACCTTTACTGCTGTAACTAATATGAGAGTATCACATATTAGCAATTCTGTCCTTCTGTTGGTGATCCTACTTGCTATGACTATTTTAGCTTATCAAGGTCATGTCCACTGTTTGACATTCAACAAAATTCCAAACACACTGTTGCAACTATCCTTTGTAACTCCTACTGCTACTCAAAAAATTTTCAGCGTCAGTTATGTTTTCCCAATGTCAATTTATTTGAGCAATTGTAGTTACTATCATAGGTTGCGAACATAAATATTAGACAAGAAGATCAACCAATTTTTTTGATGCAATTGTGACATATGTCTCACATGTGTGCCAATACTAGGAAATTTGAAATATGTCTGTCATATGTCTGAAATGTCTAGAAGATTGTCAGCCGTATCAGACTTGTCATTGCTTGATTTAGTGACTGGACTAAGCTTGTTTTTAGCACCATAAGCTATACATGTTTCTAAACCTGCATCATGCTTTGGGCGACCCAAAAGTCTATATAAGATCTTTTTCATTTTGAGACTCTCCACAATTAAATCCTAGGCACATTGAATGTAGTCAACATTATCCCTTATACTGCCCTTCAATTTTCCCTTATAACTGCTTCAATTTTTCCCTTCATCACAGTTTCAGATTTGTTGAATTTGAGCCTCATAACATGCCCTGAAATTGCCCTTATCTCTGCCTTAAAACTTGTCCTAATGATTGACAAAGTTTTCTGAACTGTGATTGACTTTAATGATGAACAATGGATGAGTGTTAGGGTGTCCCTTTGTCCCTTTAAACCCTCCTCTCTTAGCAAAATGATTTTCCCACAACCCTCGACCTTCTACATGAAGCTTACACAGTCCTTAACATCCCATAGTCTGTGAAAAAAAGGAAAAAAATTCTCTTCTATTGCCCTTGGACCAAGGTAATCCTTACACAGGACTTGTGGTAGCCTCAACATTCACTTCAGAAGGGACCGACCTTTTTCTTATTACAGTGGCAGGGGTTTTAAGGTTGTTGTTGTATTTTCTGCGGCAACCTTTAGAGGCCTACGACCACCTTATTTGGACAACCAACCCTCCTTCTAGACTCCAACCTCCTCTCCCATACACCTCGGTTGCTATTCAAGGGTTTCACCTTTGCTGCAGTCTCCTTTAACTAGGGTTTTGCCTAGGCTAGTAGGCATGTGGCCATCTCTAAGTAATTTCACCACATAAAATTTTAAAGAGGGTCCGACCCTTTCCTTCTATGCAATAGCAACAAGGTTTTGACAATATTTTAGGTGACCACGGTCTTCCTTCAATATTTAGCAAGTGGTATTCTTCAAAACCTGCTCTGATTCAATGTTGAATTTTCAATGAGCTATGGCTCATGCAGTCTCTTTAAATTTTCTGTTTAACTTTTACTTGAACCATAACTACTGCTGTAAACCAAGATCACAAGAAGAATAACCATCACCAAGCCTAGCACATAAGAGGGTGCTGTAATTCTCATAATTCTAGACCACAACTTTTGAAATCATGAGATGCCACAATGATGAGTGTGTTTCCTCAATGGGGATTCACCTTTATTTATATAATACTTATCACATCAAATGATGTGTCTATTGGAACAATAGGGCCGACCTCATTAACTCAAAATATAATTAATAATTTCCATATTAATTATCTTTTACATTAATTATATTTTACATTAAGGTGGGGCCGACCTGTACCCTTTACATAACAAATAGGGTTACAGGTAAGTATGAATCTTGAACAATATAGCAAGGTATCTCATACAACCCGTAACGTTCCCCCGACCAATCATAGGCCAGAGTGCGCTACTCTAGAGAAACCACTCATGATCTGACACCAGTCGGTAACATTCCCAGCCTTAACAGGCCCAACCATGCTACTCTAGGGAACTCTTTTGTTCCCTTACTATGGAAGATACGGTAACATACCCAGTAATCAACTGAGATATGCCACCTATATTTACTCTTTAAACTTCATGCAACTAAAACATATACATACATCATTCTTGTGGAAGCATTTAACATAAACAACAATTTACTTTCTATAACATACAACTTTTATATTGAAATAACAATAACTACATATATGCAACACTTATAAGAAATTACCCATAAACACACAAGAAATTATAATCACATATATGATAAATCGTAACATAGACATGTAAATAACAAAGAAACATATCATTTTATCATACAATTGGTACTTATCTTAGAAATACTGTCACAAATTGCATACAGACTGTCCACGAACCTCCCAACCATAGACTACACTGTTCATCACTCTCAACAATGAGTCACCCCCGAGCTGGGACTGAACTCCACCCAGGGTAAAGGGTTCCTATCTAGGCTAAGGCTCAAGGACAATAGGAAAGAATTCGTCTCAGGTGCTCACTCAACTAATAGCCTACAACCTCTCATTCCCCACATGCCTATCCCACCCAAGGAAGTGTGCCCCTTCTCTGCTCAATAGTCCCTCGGTTACCCCACTTCCCTTCCAGGGCTTCAACAACAGGCTGGACCAGAAGTCTCAGAGCACTATAGCTGCAGTTTAGCACCTTCGAGAATCAATACCCAACAATTATCTCACTCTAAGAATTGCTCACAGGCCTGACAACCCACTTCTTCAATCCCGCTCCAAGCTAACCAGGTACACCAACCAAAAAGGGCTATGGGAACAGGCTCCAGAATGGTGAAATGATTGTCTCAAGGATAATGGAATGCGTGAGTGAAATGGCCATGGAATCATTGACTGGATAACTGAGTGTGTAAAAGAATCAATGTGAAATATTCATGGAAAGTGATGGTGAGAATGATGGTCAGGCTCTGGTTTGCAATCCCTTGGAAAATTCCCCAAATGAGCTAAGTCCCCCATGATATGAATGCATGTCCCCAACTTGACACTTGTCATATCTGAAGTTAATTTGGTCCACTTGTCCCCAACTTTAAAAATTAGGATAAAATAATCATCCATACTTTACATTTTATGAAATATTAATATAATATTCCCTTGACTTTTGGCCCTCCCTTTCCCTAACTGGTGAAGTTCAGTCCTCCATTTCTTTTATCGTGGTCGGTTTGTGTGCAATGATGTATTTTATATTAATCATGAGTCATGTACAAAGTAGGTGCATTGGCCCTTGACATATAGGTGTTCTGGCCTAATACCAAAACATAAGCATCTCAACTTATAATAATTGGCTCACCAGCCTATAACACATATCATATACACGAGTGATCCAAAAAGATCTTTTAATGACTATGGTTGAGTTTTTAATTGCATGTGATTATTAACCATTTAAGAAGCTAATGAAAGAGGATGAATATGAGAGAATATATCACATCCATGATACAATATATAGATCTAAACTGAAGCAATAAGAACAACAAACCATAACAAGAGAAGTGATAACGGAGTTCAACACAAAATTGCCTACGTCTCCGGGATTTTGTCTCAGTGGGGGAGGCTTCTTTATTTTTGTTCAAATCTCAAAATGTAATCGCAACAGTGCCATTAGGATACAAGACTGATATGGTCATGTTCTTCCAAATCTCTAGAACCCACCAAAAGAAATGACACGCAAAACGGATGACCGAATCTCCCAGAAATGGCCCGCAAGCATATGCTCCTCAACAGCTTCCCTACATAACAATGGCTCTGGCTTGGATTCCCTTCAACATAAATCTTCTTTGAATATCCTCCATGGCCTCAAATAGGCCTGGTTTTTATAGATCTGAAGTTGGTTATCATTCCCCAACTCCCTCCCAAAATCTGGGCTCAAAAAGAGCCCAATATCTCCCAATAATGGCCCAAAAACCAATTTCTGGGCATAATATCAGTCAAAATCCCCAAAAACTATACAAAAAACCCACTATGTAACAAAAATTCAATAATACACAGAGTAGCCCCCTAAATCAGGTGTGCGCCCTCAAATAGTGGTCACATGCATCTAAAATTGGCCAAGCACCAGCCTAAAGGGTTGTGTGCTGGCCCCTTATTTCTCGGCGCTCGGTCACATAACAATCTATATGGCGAAACCCAGAGCTAATAATGTGTGCATATGTTTGGAGCCCCCCTCTCCTTGGCTGGTGGTCACATATTGTATAACATGCCCGTGGGCTGGGGCTTAGCCCCAACACCCTTTCGCCACCATTCAAAACAAAATTCACTTTAAATAATATTTAGTGGGTCATATTAAACATGTACCATGTGTGGTGCATTGGCTAACCGACCTTTCCCAACGTATTTGCACTACCAACAGGTCATGGGGTCAAATCCCATGAGCTCCTAAGATTTTATTCAACCATCAAATGATAGGGTGCCATGTGGTAGCCCACACTTGGGCCACGTGGCACCATTTAATTTGCCGAGAAGGTGCCACTTGTCAACTTCTAAGTGGAACTGCCCTGTGCCCAGCCAAAACTACTGTTGTGCTACCACATGTCTCAATGCTACGCTATTGTGCTGCCACATGTCTCAATTCTACCTCAACATGATGATGTCATGCTTACGTCAACATTGACTTTTTTTGCCTGCTGACTTTTTAGTTGTTTGGGAAAACAACCAGTGTGCGATAACTTTCACATACAATGCCCGTTTGAGAAAGTAAATATATGGCTAGAATCAGCGCGACGAGCTGGTCGCAATGGAATCAGTTTCGTTAGATTCCAAGAACTTTCATTTTTGAGCCTTTTCTAGACCTGGGAAGCCTCCTAGATCCAATTCTGGATCACACCTCCCCACTAAGGACCTTTTGGTCCCCCAAAAGTTACTGATCAATCAACAAGCTCGGGATAGGCCACCCGACTTGTCCTCTGTCTCTGAACTCTGTCCTGTGCACCTGTCCTGTGCACCTGTCTCATCAAGATCAATTGTAACAGAATCGTGACAACTGGAAACATATTGTTAGCCATTTGAACCCTGTCACATCTTACTGAAGCCACGATCATCCATTTGGATAACATTACTAATGATAGCATAAAAAAGACAACGACAAATGTGCTGATGTACTTGTAATATTTTCACAACATGATCTTATCTTGAAGCAAACTGTGATTGATTTTCCATTCAACAATCATTTCCTGTTCTTGCTTAAGATCGATTACTTCATTTGAAACAATTATTGGTTTGTTTCTTTCTTGCACTGCCTTCTTTAATTGTTCCATAGTTTGAATAGTTTTACTTGCTTTAACATGATGAGCATGAACCACATAATCTTGACCTGCTTTGGTTAATTGATATTGATTCTTTGTCCCATAGAAGATTGCTATACGATCATATAAGTATGGACTACCTAAAACCATTCCACATTCACTTAGTGGCAAAACATCACATGTTACCTCATCCACATACTTAGATGAAATTGAAAATTTGATTGTGCAATGATTTGTTATGTGCATTTGATGATGATTGCTTATCCATTTAAGTGTGTAAGGCTTATGATGTACTTGTGTTTTTAACCCCAATTTCTTAACCAACTCTTTTGAGATTAGATTAGCTTGAGATCCATTGTCGATTAATGTGTCTATCTTAGCGTGTCGCATGATGGTCTTTATATGAAACAAGTTACTTCTACAATCAATGCCTTCACTAGTTTTACTTGTCATACCAACCAATGAAACCTTAGATTTGTCACCCGAATCCGATCCCAAGTCTGTGGGTCTTGTTACTGTTTTCACTATTTACCTTCCCTTCTTTTCCTTGAACCACTTTGGCCTCTTCTCGGGATGCAACTGCCAACACTGGTCCTCATCGTGCCCCTCTTTGTTACAATGCTTGCAAGAGGGCTTCCCTTCCCTCCTTGCCACTGCATTTGAATTCTTGCCATGCCATTTCCTCTTGTCCCCCTTCCTTGAAGAAGATTCCCCTGATACACCTGCTTTCCCTGCTTCAATGTATGTCGCTTGACCAAAAATCTCATCAAGGTTGGTGGGTCCAAACATGAATACAATATTTCTAATATGTGCAGGTAAACCTCCTATATACTTCATAAGGGTTTCCTATGTATGTAAAGGGATATCCAACATCAATGCCATTTTTCAAAAGCCATATGTATACTCTTGCACTGTTTGTCCTTTTCTTAGTTTTAAAGCTTGCCATTCAATTAATGCTTTTTATTTATAACCCAAAGGATAGAATTTCTTCCTAAGTGTAGAAATGAAACTTTTCCATGATGGAAATACATTACCCACTTGTTGTGTTCCATTTTGCAACTTGCTTTGCCACCAAATGAGAGCTGTGCCTGCAAGTCCCAAAGATGCCAACTTGATTTGTGTGGCCTCATCCTTGATCTGTTGCACACTACAATAAACCTCCATCTGCCTAACCCAATTGTCAAGTTTCTCTACATTTACTTCACCATCATATATGGGTAACTCAAATTTAACATCAA
>ML796727.1:451137-468776 GCA_009831015.1 Picea engelmannii
AAGAATATTGTGATTGTACAAGCAAGGATTGCTTGAGGAGTTTTATCCTTCCATAAGGATTAATATATGGTGTTACCCTACCTCAATGGTTTTCTCTATTTCTTGTGTTCATGTTATGGTGAATGGTTTATGGTTTATTCTTGATTATTTCTTAAGTATATTTGCAGATATGGTATAGGTACTTAACAGTTTCTTTGCATTAGATTTAGAACTTGAAATTGAAGAAGAAGGAGAAGAAGGAGGTGATGATGGAGGTGAAGGAGGAATATGAGGAGGATCCTCTTCCTCTTCACTTTTTCCCTTTGAAGATTCACCCAGATTTGGTCTTTTCCGTTCCAAGTAATCCTCATACAAAACTTTCACCATCTCTGACATAGCAAGGAAAGTTTTCCGGAACTCTTTCTCATCCTGAGAAAGCCATTCTTCTGATGCCATCTTCTCATTGTGAGAAGCTCTCTTTCTCAATCCAATCAATGGATTCTCTTTAACAAGATCACCTTCACCACATTATATCTTTTCCCTAGTCAACATGCAAAACTCAAATCCAAACATCAACTAGCTCTAATACCACTTGATCCGAAAAGATCTTTTGATGACTGTGGTTGACTTTTTAATTGCATGTGATTATTAACCATTTAAGAAGATAATGAAAAAGGATGAATATGAGAGAATATACCACAACCATGATACAAAATACATATCTGAAATGAAGCAATAAGAACAACAAACCATAACAAGAGAAGTGATAACGGAGTTCGACACAAAATTGCCTACGTCTCCGAGTCCTTGTCTCAGTGGGGGAGGCTTCTTTATTTCTGTTCAAAGCTCAAAACATACATTGCAACAGTTCCATTAGGCTACAAGACTAATCTGGTCATGTTCTTCCATATCTCTAGAACCCGACAGAAGAAATGACACGCAAAACGGATGACCGGAGCTCCCAGAAATGGCCCGCAAGCGTCTGCTCCTCAACAACTTCCCTGCATAAAAATGGCTTTGGCTTGGCTTCCCTTCAACATAAATCTTCTCTGACTGTCCTCAATGGCCTCAAACAGACCTAGTTTTTATATATCTGAAGTTGGTTATCATTCCCCAACTTCCTCCCAAAATCTGGGCTCAAAAAGAGCCCAATATCTCCCAATAATGGCCAAAAAAACAATTTCTGGGCATAATATCAGTCAAAATCCCAAAAACTATACAAAAAACCCACTATGTAACAAAAATTCAATAATACACAGAGTAGCCCCCTAAATCAGGTGCGCGCCCTCAAATAGTGTTTACATGCATCTAAAATTGGCCAAGCACCAGCCCAAAGGGTTGTGCACTGGCCCCTTATTTCTCAGCACTCGGTCGCATAAAAAGCCATATGGCCAAACCCAGAGCTAAAAATGCGTGCATATGGTTGGAGCCCCCCACTCCTTGGCTGGTGGTCACATATTGTATAACACGCCCGTGGGCTGGGGCTTAGCCCCAACACCCTTCCTCCACCATTCAACACAAAATGCACTTTAAATAATATTTAGTGGGTCATATTAAACATGTACCACATGTGGCGCATTGGCTAACCGACCTTTCCCAACATATTTGCACTACCAATAGGTCATGGGGTCAAATCCCATGAGCTCCTAAGATTTTATTCAATCATCAAATTATAGGGTGCCATGTGGCAGCCCACGCTTGGGCCATGTGGCACCATTTAATTTGCTGAGAAGGTGCCACTTATCAGCTTCTGAGTGGAACTGCCCTGTGCCCAGTCAAAACTGCTGCTGTGCTGCCACATGTCTCAATGCTACACTATTGTGCTGCCACATGTCTCAATGCTACGTCAACATGATGATGTCATGCTTACATCAGCATTGACTTTTTTTGCTTGTTGACTTTTTAGCTATTTGGGAAAACGATCAGTGCGCGATAAATTTCGCATACAACGCCCATTTGAGAAAGTAAATATATGGACATAATCAATGCAATGAGCCGGTTGCAATGGAATCAGTTTCGTCTGATTATGAGAACCTTCATTTTGAGCCTTTTCTGGACCTGGGAAGCCTCCTGGATCCGATTCTGGATCAATGAGGCTCGTTGTCCTCCATACTGCGTGCACCTTAGTTACTGTGCACGGTATCCTGGAATGTGTATATTACATCATTTTACTGCGCAATTCATGCACACACTATGCCACATGACGTGCATTACCAAATGAGGTAAAAAAAACTCACCAACTTAAGTATATTTGTATTACCTTTACAATTGGGTTCGGTTGAGGGATATTACAATCCCCTCCCCTTATTTATGCACTGTACTTAGTGCATCATACACCCATATATAACAGAGTTTTCAAAAATCTTCAAAAAGATGTGGGTATTGTGGCCGCATTGCATCTTCATGCTCCGAAGTAGCATCCTCAGGACTGTACCAGGTTCATTGAACCTTTACAATCCCTATGGATTGGTTCCAGAGATGCTTGACTTTCCGATCCAAAATGCGCATCAGATGCACTTGAAAAGTGCCTTCTTGCTCCACCTGAATCACATTCCAATCAATAATATGATTAGCATGAGGTATATATTTCTTTAGCAATGATACATGGAAGACATTATGAATAGACATAGATGCAGGCAATGTAATCATATAAGAAACTGAACCAATCCTCTCCAGGATTTCAAAAGGCCCACAAAATCTATCTGCCAACTTGGTGCAACTTTCCAACTTCAGGGAACTCCTGTTAGCTTTCACTTTTAGGAAAACACGATCACCCACTTTGAATTCTCTGTGAGTTCTGTTCTTATCGACATAAAGTTTCTGTCTGTCTTGGGAAACTTTTAAATTCTGCTTAATTTTTGTCATCTGGTCCTCCATATCCCTGAGAAACTCTGGCCCAACTACTCTCCTATCAACTGGATTATCCCAACTCATTGGAGTATTGCACTTTCTGCTGTAAAGTGCTTAAAATGGGCTCATCTTCAATGATGCCTGATACTGATGGTTGTACGTGAATTCTACTAAGTGTAGGTAGTCTTCCCATTTCGATGGTTTGTCCATCACATACATTCTCAGTATATCTTCTATCACCCTGTTCATCCTTTCTGTCTGCCCATCAGACTCAGGATGATAAGATGTACTATAGTTTAGATTCATTTTGAATCCTTTGAACAATCATTTCCAAAAATTTGAGGTGAATTTTAGGTCTTTGTCGAACACAATTGTTTTAGGAATCCCGTGCAATCGTGTCACTTCCTTCATGGAAATATCAACAACCTTTGCTGCCTTGTGCATAGTTTTCAGTGGAATAAAATGGGCAAATTTCGTAAGCTTGTCCACCACCACCATGATCAAATCATGCAGCTTGCATGTTCTAGACAATCCCGTAATAAAATCCATTGTCACCACTTCCCACTTACATTCAGGAATGGTTAAAGGTTGCAACAACCTTGCTGGGTGCCTATTCTCAACTTTCACTTTTTGGCATTCCATACATCTAGCGATGTACTCGGAGATCTCTTTCTTCATACCTGGCCAAAAGTAATGGCTCTTGATCATTGCTATGATTTTCTGATATCCAGGGTGACTTGCATAAGGAACATTATGCATTTCATGCAGAATCATACGTTTCAAGTACTGGATATTTGGAACAAAAATCCCGTTCTTGCACAACAATATTCCATCTATCCCCAACTTATAATCATCCACCTTCCGAAGAATCTTACCCTGCTGTAGCATTGCTACCAATTCTCTATACTGCAGATCTGCATTTGTAGCCTCCATAATTTTTCTTTTAACATTAGTTTGGTACATGCTAATGGCTGTAGCATGTAACTCACGCACCTTTCTGGTGAGTGCGTCAACCACTTTATTCTCTTTCCCCTTGATATGTTTTATATCAAAGTCATATTTTCTTAGAAATTCTAACCATCTGCTTTGTCTAGCATTTAGATTTGGCTGATCAAATAAATATTTCAGACCATTGTGGTCTATTCTTAGCTCAAACCTCTTTCCCATGAGGTAGTGTCTCCATTTCCTCAAGGCATGCACTATAACTGCTAACTCCAAATCATGAGTGGCATAGTTTCTTTCACGATCCTTCAACTTCCTTGATTCGTAACATATGACAAACCCATTTTGATTGAGGACTCCACCAAGTCCTTCATTACATGCATCAATGCATACAATGAAGTCTTCTTCCGGGTCTGCGATCCTTAATATTGGAGCACTTGTCAATAATTGTTTCAAGTGTTGGAAACTTTTCTCACAATCCAGTGTCCACTGAAAATTCACTCCCTTTCTTTGAAAAGAAGTGATTGGGTGTGCAATATTTGAGAATCCTTCAATCAATATTCTGTAGTAACCTGGAAGACCCATGAATGATCTCACCTCTGTCACATTCTTCGGTGATGACCATTCTCTAATGGCCTCTATCTTCTCAGGATCCACTGCTATCCCATCCTTTGAAATGATATGCCCCAAATAATGAATCCGTTTCTGATAAAATGAGCACTTGCTCAATTTGGCATATAACTGACGTTCCCTTAATACTTGCAACACCATCCTCAAATGATGTTCATTTTCTTCCTTTGACTTGGAATATATAAGAATGTCATCCAAAAATACAATGAAAAACTTGTCCAAATACTCTCGGGAAACACCATTCATTAAGCACATGAAAACAACTGGTGCATTTGACAACCCGAATGGTACCACTGTGAACTCATAATGACCATACCTTGTCCTGAAGGTGGTCTTGCTAATATCTTCTTCTTTAATTCTTACCTAATGGTATCCTGATATGAGATCTATCTTTGAAAATATCTTTGCATCCTTCAATTGATTGAAGAGGTAATCAATCCTTGGTAGAGGATACTTGTTCTTAGCAGTCACCTTATTCAACTGTCTGAAGTCAATGCACAACCTTAGTGTTCCATCTTTCTTTCTCACAAACAAGACTGGGGCACCCCAAGGTGACATGCTTGGGTGTATATACCCCTTCTTCAGAAGTTCTTCAAGCTACATTTGCAACTCCTTCAATTCTGGTGTACTCATTATGTAAGGAGTCTTTGATATTGGCGCTGCTCCAGGCATCAAATTTATAGAGAAATCAATGTCTCTCCTTGGGGGTAGTCCGGGTACCTCCTTGAACACATCCTCAAAATCTTCCAGGACTGCATAATCTTCCAAATTTGGCACCTTATCTTTAGGTGTCTTTGCCAAATGAGCTGCAAATATTTGACATCCTTTTCTGTAACATTTCTTTAGCTACAATGCTGAAATTTCTCTAATGGTTACTACCCTGGGAATTCCCTGTACCTTTCTTAGTTTCCCTTCCTCATCCAGGAAAATAAAAGATTTTTTGTGACAATATAAGAGAGTGTGATGTTGGTCCAACTAATCCATCCCAATTAGACAGTCATAGGAACCTAAAGGCAAGATGTTTGAATTTTCCTTGGTGTTCAGTCCATTCATGTCTATGAGGCAAGACTTAACCATCTCATTAACTTTTCTTCTGGCTCTTGTAGCTAGTTGCACCAACCAGGATTTCCCATGCTTGCTTCTTGGCAATTGCAAACTTTCCACCATATTAGGGTCTATATAACTATGACTAGCTCCTAAATCAATTAAAATAGCAAGGGTTTGGTTGTTGATCATACCTTCCACTTTAATCATGTGGGACTGATACTCTGCTTGTTTGTTGTCCATGGCTGCATAAATCCTTGTCACATATCTGCCCATGTCCTCTATTGTTTTAGCTCAGTGTACATTGTGAACAAACCTAACTTTTTCACCTCTGTGAGGACAATATCTGAACCTATGGTCCCCTTTACAACCCCAACATTGCATAGGTGGTTGTATTGGCCCTTGACTCCCCGTGTCAATCTCTCTGGGTTCTTTATGCGTTTGCTGTCCTTGTGGACTATTTCTAAAGAATGGTGGCTTATCTCCCTTCTTCCTCTGATCCATATTGAATTTCTTATTGTCTTCCCAAGCCTTTTGGAAAGATGGCCTTTCTTTGTGCTAATCATATAGGCATTTAGCTCTCCTTATGGTCTCTTCTAATGTCTTGGGATCATCATACTGTATTTTTTCACTGATGAATGATGGAAATCCACTTAAATACCTTTGAATCTTGATTGTCTCATCCTTGATGAAAGAGACATATTTAAGCAGTTCCATAAACCTTCTCTCATATTCATCTATGGTCGTACTTCCAAGATTAAGTTCAAAGAACTCTTTCATTTTATTGTCATACTATCTCTTAGTTAAGTACTTCTCAAAATTCTTCTTGAATTCCCTCCAAGTAACACTTTTATCTACAATGTGCTGCACCTACACAAGTTGATCCCACCACATGGAGGCCTTTCCTTTGAGTTGATAGATAGCGATTCTACCTTCTGCATGAGAAGAATAATTATGCAATTGAAAATACTTCCTCATTCCTAGAAACCATGTTTCTGCATCTTCATCCTTCTTGTGCTCACCATCAAATGTAGGAGGTTTAACTTTGTTCATTTCTCCTCCCAGCTCACCCACCCCAGATATCTTATACCTTTTGACAAGGGATATACTCGAGCTGTTTCTTGCTCTCTTATTGGAATTCCTTTGGGAATGATGGTGATGTCTACTAACACTTTTTGCCTTTCCTTTCTCCTCTGAAGGTTTGTGACTCCCAGATTTACTTGAGTCACTATCCTTAACCAATTTCTTTTCTATTCTGTTCAAACCCTCCAACAACTTAATGTTGAATTCATCTTGCTGCTCTTTGGCTTTCATAAGCCTTTCATTATCAAATTTATGGCTTTGGACATCCTTCTACAAATTCTTAATGGTCTCATCCATATTCATATCTTCAATCCTTTCTTCTCCATGCCCGTTGGATTTCGTTCCTTCCATGCCCAAATGGACATCCACCCCTCTACTCTCATTTTGCTGACTGTAATTCCCCTATGCTTCTTCCATTCCTATGGATTCCACATTGGTCTAAACTGATCAAGTTGTTGTTAATTCTGCAAAACGTGTAGCCATCGAAACTTATCAGGCTAAATTTCAACAATTCATGAGAATATGCACCTTTTTGATCCTATACACACATCAGAATTATCTCTCCCGATTTCCTAGTGTTATCACCATGACAATTCTAGATATGACCCAAGTCTCGAAAACACATACACACAGTGCCTTCAGAGATACATTTGTGCAAGAAGGTGGTTTACCGAAACCACTTTCATCAAGACATGGTATCACGTGTCTCAACATGTCAAATCCACCACTCGTGGAGCGGGCGATGACTAGTCAGATCACCCTGCTTCACTCATTCGGTACTTCGCAGCCATGTGATGTTAGTTGAATGCCTCCATGTAACGAACTCAAAAGATAATCATTCAAAATGGATTGGCCAAGCATGAAAAACCAACGCTCTTGTACGTAATTCATCTGCGCTTCATAAATGGAGTTCTATAATTACCACTCCCCAAGTATGGAGATATCTGTGTATCCATAACCAAAGTAATCTCCAAATTGCTCGACTTCTTGATCTCTGTAAAAACAAATTTTGGTATCCATAACCTGAGATACATGGACAAGGCTAAATTGAGTGAGACTGGTTATTTGAGCAACATGCTAGACTTTCCTCCGAGTAAGGAGGAAAGGGTCCTTGCACACATTCTAGCAACTAAGTTCCACACAGAGTCAACTATAGACTTGCGGTTGGAAGCTAGGTTAAATCCCACAATAAAGGATTTAGTCATCAACAGGCCAACCGCTAAGAAGAAAAGGAGAAAGCGATAGAAGAAGGAGGAATCTATGGCTGAAGCGACCGAAAGTGTTGGAGAGAATCAATCGGTATGGTTAGACTCTTCTTTAAGGGCGAAGATCGCTAAGTTGAAGTAAGTCTTCAACTAGAATAAGCATGTCTCAACGAATTTTGAACAACCATTAGTGGAGGTAAAGAGTACCAGAGATGATAGGCCTGTTCTTAAATGACCCTTTTTTCAACAGGGTAATTGCTATCATCCCCCTTTTGTAATTTTGTGATTATTACAATTATATAAATACATAAACATATTGTAGACTGTTTTACTACAATTTCTATCTATCTAAATTGGAGGAAATTAAAGCTCATAATTATTTTTAATTAATGCATCGATGTGGTTGTGGGTTTATTTTTCTTTTATTATTATGCAATTTAAACTCAGACTCATCGCCTTCCAAGCGACTTCACGTGCACTGAAATTTGACCTGTTCATTTATATTTAACGTGCATAGAAATATCACAAGGTAAAACGCTTTTCCACGCACCTAAATCTACTGTGCATTTCTTCTTCATCACACCCACTACTTACGCGCACTACTCTTGCGTTGTGCGCCAATATCCACTGCACACAGTTTTGGTACCATGCATCAATATTCCCCATGCATTTCATTCTATGCATGCACCATGTCAAGTTCAACATATTCCATCGTGCCCACACTACTGAATACACTGTTGCGAAACAACTTATACTCATACTTATGCGCGTACCAACCAAACTCCTCCGCGTTAAGAAATACTTGCATACCCCATGTGCACATTACTATGTGTGTTCTCACCATGCTAGGATAAATTCAGTGCGTGCACCTACACATATTAATCTTCTGCGCCGCGCAACAATTTACCGCGCAACACCGGGACGCCAACATTTTCCTGCGCGGTGCCAAAATTTACCCTGCGCACGCCATCATGCCAACATTTTCCATGGACACTCTGTGACTCCAATTCTAGTCACTTCGAAGTTACTCTTCTGTGAATATTCGCTTCAATTGAACCCCTCTGGCCCATCCAAGCTTAGTGTTGAAGTGAAGATCTGATACCAATTTGTAACATTCCCCCGACCAATCATAGGCCAGAGTGTGCTACTCCAGAGCAACCACTCATGCTCTGACACCAGATGGTAACATTCCCAGCCTTAACAGGCCAGCCATGCTACTCTAGGGAACTCTTTCATTCCCTTACTATGGAACATACAGTAACATACCCAGTAATCAATTGAGCTATGCCACCTATATTTACTCTTTAAACTGCATGCAACTAAAACATATACATGCAACATTCTTGTGGAATATTTTAACATAAACAACAATTGACTTTCTGTAACATACGAATTTTATATTTAAATAATAGTAACTGCAAATATGCAACACTTACAGGAAATTACCCATAAACACACAAGCAATTATAATCACATATATGACAAATCGTAACATAGACATGTAAATAGCAAAGCAACATATCATTTTATCATACAATTGGTACTTATCTTAGAAAGACTGTCACCAATTGCGTATAGACCGTCCACGAACCTCCCAGCCATAGACTACACTGTTCATCACTCTCAACAGTGAGTCACCCCCGAGTTGGGACTGAACTCCACCTAAGGTAAAGGGTTCCTATCCAGGCTAAGGCTCAAGGACAACAGGAAAGACTTTGTCTCAGGTGCTCACTCAAATAAAATCCTACAACCTCTCATTCCCCACATTCCTATCCCACCCAAGGAAGTGTGCCCCTTCTCTACTCAACAGTCCCTTGGATGCCCCACATCCCTTCCAAGGCTTTAGAAACAGGTCAGACCAGAAGTCTTAGAGCGCCGTAGCTACAATTTATCACCTTTGGGAATAACTCCCCAACAATTCTCTCACTCCGAGAATTGCTCATGGGCCTAACAACCTGCTTCTTCGATCCTACTCCAATCTAACCAGGTACACCAACCAAAAAGGGCTATGGGAACATGCTCTGAAATGGTGAAATGGTTGTCTCAAGGATAACGAAATGCATGAGTGAAATGGTCATGGAATCATTGAATGGATAATTGAGTGTGTAAACGAATCACTATGAACTCTTCATGGAAAGTGATGGTGAGAATGATGGTCAGGCTATGGTCTGTAACCCCTTGGAAAATTACCCAAATGAGCTAAGTCCCCCACGATATGAATCCATGTCCCCAAATTGACACTTGTCATATCAAAAGTTACTTTGGTCCACTTGTCCCCAACTTTAGAACTTAGGATAAAATAATTATCCATACTTTACATTTTAAGAAATATTAATATAATATTCCCTTGACTTTTGGCCGTCCCTTTCCCTAATTGGTGAATTTCAGTCCCCCATCTCTTTTATCGTGGTCGGTCTATGCGCAACGATGTATTTTATATTAATCATGAGTCATGTACAAAGTAGGTGCATTGGCCCTTGACATCTAGGTGTTCCGGCCTAATACCAAAACATAAGCATCCCAACTTATAATAACTTTCTCATCAACCTATAACACATATCATATGCATGAGGCTCATTGTCCTCCATACTGTGCGCACCTTAGTTACTGCGCACGGTATCCTGGAATGTGCATATTACATCATTTTACTGCGCAATTCATGCGCGCACTATGCCACATGACGTGCATTACCAAATGAGGTCAAAACATCTCACCAGCTTAAGTATATTTGTATTACCTTTACAATTGGGTTCAATCGAGGGATATTACACACCCAATAGTTCTTAACCACTAGGGGCACATCCATCTGTGCTCATCCACATCGATGTCTCTCCATCTCACCATGTCTCACAAGAGAACCACATTCACTAGTGCTCAGCCACTAGGATCACATTCACTTGTGCTCATCCACAAGAATGTACAACTCAACATATCTTCTTTCTCACTACGTTACACATGAGGGTCATCTAGATTTCATCATCTCAACTCTCTTCTCAGAGGAGGCTAATACATCATTTCATCTCTGTCTTAGAACGACACACCCAACAAATCAATAGATCTTCTTTGTCATCGCATTACACAAGAGAATCATATGGAGTATCATCGCAACTCTTTACACAGAGGAGGCCAACACAAAGTTCCGGTTCTATCTCAGATAGGAACCACACACCCAACTTAGGGGCTCTCTCTCAGGTTTGTGTTCCGGAGTATGTCTCACAGAGATGTAATCATCAACAATAAGAAATAAGGATCAGTTGATAATAAATTATCAGTGCACGTTCTTTTACTTATGGACCTCAAATTCAAATTTCATCAGTTGCATTGGGTTCGTAATCCCATAAAACCTATAGTAGGCCTGTTCTAGGAGTAAAAGATTCACTCTGACCAATACCCACAATTATGCACAAAAGCATTTTTTGATAAAATCTGGGGCCTCATTCTTGTCACCATTTTACCTGAATTCAATTATGTTAACTCTCATGACGTCTGTGTTATATAGGATTTCAAGATTCCAACTAAATCTAATATTATCCATCAACAACTAAGATATGTTGTCCTACAAAAATAATGAATTGACATCTAGAGAACTTGGTGCTAAGTACTTGGTAGAAGTGGCAATTCTTTTTGAAAAATAATTCAGAGATAACTTATGCCTTGTGGATGCTACAATCAACACTGGTGACAATATATGGTACTTTAATAGGTTAGGGTTAATCAAAGAACCAAGAGGCACAAAAACACATGCAAACATGACACATGCAAATAAACCACATTGTGATGTAAATAAACTGCACAAGACTACCACCATACTCAATCATGACTACAACATGGGGTGGATCAAAACAATAGGTTAAACTAGCGTCACCCATTCAATAAAAAAAACTCAATGATTAAAAATAAGAGAACACAGTTAATGGACGAAACCATCATAAGATTTGATTTAAATTTTTTTAGAAGGGCCCCAAGTTGGTGGAATTGGGGGGTTGTTGAGGCCTCAACAATTGGTGACAGACTAGACGAAGCTAGAATCTCTATTATTCCTCTCTGAATTATGAGCATTAAATGTAGAGAATCATGTTCTTACCTTCAGGGTCATTCTGGAATAAATGTGAAGTAGGTATCTAAAACCCTTTATCTTGATGGATTCACTAGTGATGTTTGCATGGATACATTGTATTAAGAGGATGAACATGATGAGGTTTATTTACTTAAACTGCATTGACGATCTAGGTTGAAATCTTCATCATAGGGCCGATATAGATTTGAGATATAAATTATTTTCACTTAGTGTAAACATATTATCCCTTAGGTGTTTCTCCATTTCCTAGGAACATCTATAGCCCCGATGGAGTCACCATAGCATCATAGACCTTTCTACACTACCAATGAGAATCCATATCCCTGGTGGAGATATCTGCATTTCCCTTGATTTGGATTTTCTTCCTTTCCCAATCCTTCCTAGTGTATTTATTATATGCTTACCATTTGGTGGATGGGGGAAGTGGTGGCCTTCTCTTATTATTAATTTTTTTAGCTTAATAGGGGATGAGTACCAACCATTGGGATTTGTATTACATATTTTCTACAACTGGATAATTAAAATAATCTCTTTTGGTTTTCATCCTATAGACTTTGAATTTTCACCCTTCATGTGAGAAATCACTTAGTGTATGGGTGATTCACCTATTACATAAGAATTGCTCATAACTAATATGTATGGGTAATGGTTGATTAGTCACTTTGTCAAGTCATGATCTAGTCACTCTCACACTGTTCCAAATCATTCTTGATTTATCTTTATTATGTCCCTTCAGTTAAGCTCATAAACCAAGAAAGACATGCATACTACCTTAGATGTGTTTTCTGCACATGGTGCTGCTGGATAAACATGTATACCATCATCCAAAATCAATGAGTTCAAAGAAAATGAATCAAAAGTTCAAGTTGTCTTTAGGGGAAGAAATATTGTCAAATAAAACCTTGCAGTTACATTCATAAGAAAAATATAATGCTCAATTGGAAACCAATTAGTAAATGATGAGTAAAGGTAGGTGGTAAGAAAGGAACATATCCCGAAAGAGAAAGAACAAATGTTAGCACCACATGTGGCTTAAAAATCCATGAATCTATTGCAACAAATATTCATGCATCCTCTTGGAAAGACTGATGCCTATGAAAAATGAGACATATAATACTTCATCTAAATGGGCTTCGATGCTAGGCTATCTGAGAATTAAATTTCACTTTTGATTTCTCAAATCTTGCCAACTCATACTTGGGGCCTTGTGTTCTAAAAAGTTTATGCGATGAACAATGCTTCCTTTCCTAGTCTTCTGCATCTTTTCTCCATTCCTACATTATCCTAAGGCTTGTGGAATTTATGCTCATTCTCTGAATCTCCAAGTCCTACAAATTAATCCAAAGCATAAACATGCTCACATTATGACCAATTCAATTCAAGCATGTGATATCAACTAGACACTTGTACCTGTGTAAGAAAATCATTCGACACCTAAGACTAGTTTAAATTGTCTTGGGAGAAATGAAAGGACTTAAGGTAAAAATGTTCATAAAATTTCAAAGATAAATTTTAAACAGATTTGTAAATGAAATTTCCCAAGTGTTATTCCCCACAGATATATCAATTTTCTAGGGCTTTCTCCCTTTCTCAATTTTTTTCCTCCTTTCCTTAGGTAAGTAAAATATTCAATTGGTACCTATGTAAAAGGTACTCACAAGATAACACTATGATAATTCAAGCATGATATGCTGAAGTGAATCGATCAGACCAACAACCAATCCTATGGAATGATTATTTAATAAATTTACAAATAGATATTTTGTTAAGAACCAAATATCAATATAACATAGAAAAACCTCAGAAAAAGTACTCAATGCCTTGAAAAAGAGATAATTTCAGATAATAAACCCCTTCGAGGGGGCAACCTCCTTTTACCCCACTTAAATGTTCAAGTCCAAGATGATTCCAAATGAAAATGTCTCCTTGGTATATATAGGAGACTAGGAGGTATACTTACAACTAATGGAATAAAGATGACATAAATAAAATAACATTACTAATGTAATATGCCCCAATTAAGGGGTAATGACCCAATATTAGAGCTTAACATGCCCCTCCCCTTGAGACAAGTGTTGTCCACAACGCTTGAGTAACTCTGGATGCTTATGTATAAAAGACTCATCTTCCCAAGTGGAATCTTCAACCGGTAGTTTCCTCCATTTAATGAGATACTCTGAAATGGATCTATTCCTCAGCTGGCGAATTCTTGTGTCAGTGATGGCTTCAGGCTCCAATATGATTTTTCCTTCCTCATCAAGTTCTTGAAATATAGCTTGAACTAGGATCTTGTCACCTATAACCTTCTTTAAGCATGAAACATGGAAAACTGGGTGTACTTGTGAAGATGCATGCAACTCCAATTTGTATGCCATAGTACCAATCTTTTGCAACACCTTATAAGGGCCATAATACTTTGTTGATAATTTATTATCCTTCTTGGATTTCTTGAGGGACATCTATTTGTATGGTTGTAGTCTTAAAAACACCCAATCCCCTACTTCAAAACTTCTTTAACTACGATGCTGATCTGCTTGTTGTTTCATGCGATTCTGTGCCATGGTTAGGTTGTCCTTTAAGATTTGGAGAACTTGTTTTTGATGCTCGATGTGATCTTCCACTTCTTGAACCTTAGATTTTTCTTTTAGAGAAGAAGTGATGGAAGGAGGGTGGTATCCATAAAGTGCCATAAATGATGTCATTTTTGTTGCAGTATGAAAGGAAGTGTTATACCGCCATTTTGCCAAGGGTAACCATTTGAACCATTGTGTTTGTTTATTATAGACAAATAAATGAAGGTAGCCTTCCAGACATTTGTTCACTATCTCAGTTTGTCCATTAGATTGAGGATGATAGGATGAGCAATGAGCCAATTGAGTGACCAAACAAGAAAATAATTTTGTCCAAAAATGTCCAATGAAGATGGGATCTCTATCACATACAATAATCTTTGGGCTACAATGTAGATTTTCAACTATCTCCATGAATGAGGTGGCAACTGTACTAGCTTTGAAGGGATGAGAGAGTGCACAAAAGTGTGCGTACTTGGTCAGTCTATCAACAATCACCATGATGACATTCTTTCCTTCAGACTTCGGTAACCCTGTGATGAAATCCATGGAAACATCCTCCCAACACTGACTTGGGATGGCTAATGGTTGTAAAAGACCTTAGGTATTAATTGTTTCCACCTTATTTTGTTGGCAAACCAAACATTCTGCCACAAACCTTTGAACATCCATTTTAAGGCCATCCCAAAAAAAATCCTTCTTGACTCTATGGTAGGTTTTCAAAAAGCCCGAGTGCCCTCCTACTGGAGAGGTGTGCAATTCCAATAGTACCTTTTTTCTGAGTTGGGAGTTCTTACATAAATATAAGCGATATTTGTACCATAGTGAATCATTTTTCCATGTAAATGTATCTCATGCACTAGAATCCTGCTGCAACCTTTGATGAGAGTCCACACTTTTTTGTTATTCTTCCATTCATCCCTTGCTTCTATTATCATATTGAGTTGGATGATCGAGATAGCACAGAGAAAGGCCTCAACATCTTCATCCTTTCTTGAGAGTGCATCAACCACACCATTTTTCTTCCCCTTTTTATAGGCGATTTCAAAATCATAACCCAATATCTTGGTCACCCATTTTTGTTGTTCTTCTGAAGAAGATAGTCTTTGTTCCAAGAAGTATTTAATACTATCATGATCTGTTTTGACCTTGAAGTGCCTGCCTATTAGGTAAGGACACCATTTCTTCAATGCATGTAGTATTTCCATCATTTCCTTCTCATAAATGGGTTTGTGTAAGTCCTTTCCCTTGAGTGGTCGACTTTCAAAAGCCAGGGGCCTTCCTTCTTGCATTAGGACAACACCAATTCCATTTCCCGAGGCATCACATTCCACAATAAAGGTTTTTGTGAAGTCTGGAGTGGTCAAGATAGAAGCTTTGCACATCACCTCTTTAAGTTGTTCAAAAGATTTAGTTTCCTCTGGAGTCCATGAAAATGCATCCTTCTTAGTTAGTGTCGTTAAAGGTGCTGCTATTCTTCCATAGTGCCGAACAAACTTGTGGTAGCAACCTGTCAAACCCAAAAATCCTCTAAGATTCTTCAATGTTTTGGGAATTAGCCAGTCCATCATGGCCTTAATCTTGTTAGGGTCTACCTTGACACCTTCATGAGATGCAATATGACCCAAATACTCTACCTCCTTCACTACAACGAAGCATTTGGATGGTTTGTCATAAAGTTGTTTCTCCTTTAGTAGTTGTAGCACCTTGTCAACACGTCACACATAATCCTTCCAAGACTTTCTATAGATTAGTATATCATCAAAAAAACTAACACAAATTTTCGAAGGAAGGGATTGAAAATGGAATTCATCAACCCTTGGAATGTGGAAGGTGCATTTGTAACGCCAAAAGGCATGACCAAAAATTCATAATGGCCTTCATGAGTTCAAAATGCTATTTTTGGGATATCTTCTTCCTTCATTCTGATCTGATGATACCCTGAACGAAGATCCAATTTTGTGAAATAGATTTCTCCATGTAGTTCATCTAACAATTCATCAATGATGGGAAGGGAAACTTATCTTTAATAGTGATCTTTTTGAGCTCTCTATAATCTGGACACATACGCCATGAGCTATCTTTCTTGAATACCATTACCACTGGTGCAAAGTAAGAACTTTGGCTAGGTCTAATAATGCTAGCCTCTAACATTTCTTCAACCATGCCCTCAATTTCACTCTTCTGGGCATAAAGGTATCTGTATGGTCTGATGTTAGGAGGAACAGTCCCAGGAATTAGGTGAATTTCATGATCATGATTTCGAGTGGGTGGAAGACCTTTGGTAATATCTTCAAATACTTTGGAATGCTTATCAATGATCTCTTGGATATCTTGAGGAATAGATGGCTTAGATGTTTTAACATCTAGTGAGCATAGTTGTGCAATAACGTCTTGATGCCCCTTTTTCAATAATTTTGTCATGCCACTAGAGCTTATCACCTTACCGGGTTTCCCTGTGATACCTCTTAACTCAACTTCTTTTCCTTCCAATGAAAATTTCATGAAAAGTTCTTGAAAATTAAAAGCCACTGTTCTTAATGATTGTAACCATTGGATTCCTAGTAAAACATCTGCACCACCCATGGGTATAGAAATAATTGGACTATTCATTACATATTCCCCCATAGTAAGATTGATATTATTTCATTTTCCTGAGCAATCGATTGTTCCTCCATCTGCAATCATTACTTGAAACTCTGGCGCTGGATATACAAAGGAATTGAGAGCTTTAGCTAATTTATAGTGAATGAAATTATGAGTACTGCTAGAATCAATTAGGACTATTACCTTTTTATTTTTGATGTATCCTTCGATCTTGAGGGTTTGAGGAGTGCTAATTCCATCCAATGCATTACATGATATCGTGGGAGTCAACTCTTCAGAAAAAATTGCTTCTATGTTTTCATCTTGAGATGGTTCTTTTTCTTGTTCTTCTTCCTCTTCACAATCTATGTAGAATAATTTATTCTCACCACACTTATGTCCCTTATTGTACTTGCTATCACAATTAAAGCATAAACCTTTTTCTTTTCTTTCATCCAATTGTTGAGGTGTTAACCTTGTAGGTTGAGGTGTTTTAGAAGAAGGGGCATTATTCTCTCTATAGATGTTTGGATTGGTCCTTCTAGTAGCCATAGCCATATTTTTACTTTCAACATTTCTTGCCACCTTAAATGCATTCTCCAATGATTTGGGTTCCCAAAGGCGAACCTCATATTGAATGTTATCCTTTAAATTTCCTATGAATACATCAAT
>ML796727.1:468876-481652 GCA_009831015.1 Picea engelmannii
ACTTTTATTATGATGATCAATTGGTTTTTATGAGGCAATGCTTATTGAAAACAACTTCCTACTCATTGAAATCTTATTGTATGGGTCATAATCTTCATGAGAGGATCCATACTACGTACCTTTTGGACGAGATCGATGTTTTTGAGGTTCAATGTTTTCAAGGTGAACATGATATTCAAGATAAAACTCCTGCTAGCACCTCTTCTGAGATGGAACACAGAGGGATTATGAAAAAATACATCCCATTTTATGTATCTAGTCTTGTCATTGTCTTCAATGGAGAATGCAAATATCATGCTTGTCATCCCTTCAAAACCAGACTATAGATTTGTTATGGCTGAAACTTGACTAGGTTCCATCTCTAAAACCAAACCAACTTTCTACATCATGCATAAAGGCCAATGATAGTGCAAGGCTTCATGTAACCTTTTTCTTTATACGATCCTTGAGAATGGAATTGTAGATCAACATGTGATATTTATGTAGGTGAATTGATTGCGTGCCTTATGCTCTTTAATTCATGAACCTAGTTGATATTGAAAGTGTATTCATGATCAACTTTCCTAACATCCTTGTCATTTTGAACCGTTTTCAAGCTAGTGTCTTGTCTACATTGGGTGATAGGGTTAAAATTTATGTTATTCAAGGATGAATTTTACCAAAGGAAGCGTAAATGAGAGAAATTCTTGTTTCTTAAGTGTTATCCTCTGATCATATGCTCAAAATTTAAAATCTAGTCCATTTAGTGATACAGGTCCCATTGTTCATTTGGAATCTCTTGAATATTCTATCCCAACTTTTTGGAAAATGCAATCTTCTACAATAGATACATGTTTAGAGTTTCATAATTTTGATCTTCCAACTTCTTTCTAGTTGTCAGTGTTAAGATGAAATATTGACGCAATGAAATCTTCTGTTTAATTTTTTTCTAACAACTTCTACATATGGCTCACTTATGAAAATAGAAGAAAACAAAAGATAAGACAATATTCATGTTAGAAAACAAAGCAAAAGACATGAGTCAAAAGAAGAAAATTCTTTTGTGAAAGAAACTAGAACTAAAGTAAGCTATCTTGAAACAAAAACAAAAAACCTAATAAACATATGGTGGCTTTTATTTGAAATAAACCAAAAGGTTGTTCTAAAAAATAAGAATGAAAATAGAGTTACACTACTCCTACTCTTACCCTAACCTACACCAACTCAACGAATGCTAGATGACGTTACAAAGCCAATGTGGCCATTTAATTACCTCAATCTCCATAGAAGTTTTATGGCATCTTGTAGGTATGTGTGGCTAAGGTATCATGTAATGTTTGATTGAAAGAATATAAACATTGTAAAGTAGATTCAAAATAACAAGCATTGTGTACTTGTTGGTGACAGTTTGGGCATTGAGAAACTCCACAAATTGAATTGCAATTCATTAAAGTGAGCCATACATTAATACAATGAGAAGTGACCTTTGGTTTCTTCTTCCAAGAGGTTTAAATGACTCTTCCTATTCACCTACGACTTTTCATATTTCTCATAAATTAGTATTTACAATATACTATAATCCCAAGGATTAGGTATCTAATAGCTAGTTTAAGGAAACCATTGGGAAAAACATAACTCCAAGAGATCTCTAATAATATCATCAAAATAATTTGGGCAATGATGGAGTATTGAAATAGAATCCATGGATAAGTGATGTACTTGTTCTTGAGGATCAACTTGTGACTTTGAAGAAAAATTATCTAGAAATTATTCTTGGATCGGTTTGTCATTTCGTTTATCTTGCATGATGATGGGTTGTCTATTTGTTGATGTTTCCCCATGGGGATATAAAAATTATTTGGGTATTTCATGCCCCACCTCTTTTACAATTGAAGTATGTGCATAGATATTAATAGTTCTATCTTGTACATGATCAATGAATGATATATTGATGCTCAAACCCACATCTAGAAACGAAACCTAGTCATCAAAAATAGGGTTTTTGTGATCAAATTTTGTTTCATTATGTTCCATAATTTTTGATTGTAAGGACCTTTCAAAATTGTGCACCTTCGATGGAATGTTACTATCAATGGATCTTTGATCAATCAACGTTTGAAAATCTTCCTTTCCCTCATCATTCAATGTTTTATTTAAAAAAAATGGCATAAGTTTATGCTACATGAAAAGGTGGTGGGTTCTCTTGTAGGTGGACATTATTAAATATACTTGCGTAGAGTGTATATAAATCTTCAGGTTCTACAAATGACTTGATTTCCTCAGTGGAATAATTTACATATACCTCATCATATTCCTTACTCTCTTGATATTCAAGGTGAACATCTGATATGATTTATGAAGAAACATCACTAGTCTGTAAGCATAAGGAGTTTTAGAATTCTGAAGGAAATTCCTCTATTTCAATGATAGAGTATTGGTTAGAAATCATTTCTTCAATATCCTCTTCCCTCAGCTCATAATGTTCATTGGAGGATATAATATCTATGTTTCTCAATGCTAACTTATCATTCAAATCTATAACAAGCTCAAAAAATGATTCTTTGTTAAATATAGGTTTGAAATCATCCTTTAAAATACTACCCTTGGGTTGTGCTTCGAAATCACATTGAAGAGTATGAGAAACCTAAAGGTCAAAACATGTGGTCCATATGTTTGAAAATATATCTCCATGATGAGAGGTTGTTGAATCTTCATTGTGAAATATGAATTAGAGAATTGAGAAATAACTTCTTGCAAGTTAGAGACCTTTTCATTTTCTAGGTTGTCTTCTTCAAAGATAGAGAGAAGGTATGAATCCTAGTCAAGGATTTCTTAGTCTGAGGGTTTGTCAAGATTTCTTAGAATGAGGGTTTGTCATTTTCAGGAAACCTAAAGTAAATTTGCATAACTTTTCAAAAGAAATCATCTAGAGGTTCATATCCGTTCCTACAGATTCCTTCAATTTCACTATAGAGTTATTCATAGTCATAATTCACATGACCAGTGATAAATATTTCCATGAATTGTTTCCAACCATGGATTGATTTGGTTGGTAATGTCCTATACCAAGCCTTAATTGGTCCTCCAATGTGAGGATAAAAAATCAACAAATTTCATTGTCTTGAACAATTTTAATATTCTGATGTGTAATGTTAAATTCATTAAGATGCATGAATGCAGAGACTTCCCCTTCACCATAGAAATTAAAATTTGACAAGAGATCAATTGTCTTTACTGGGATGCCACCTAAGGGCCTCTGAAGACTCAAAGGGTGATCCCATACATAGATATGAGGAGGAGCCATCGGTTGGTTAAAACATTTTAGACAAAATGGCTCCACATAGGTCATCTTGTCATTTGGCCCTCCTTCTAGTAAGCCAATTTTGTTGACATGTTGAAATGACCTTGATCAATAGTAAGGGTTACCCTTGGTGAGAAGTCTCAATTATAACTCACACCATTTTGAATAGGGATTCATCTAGATTCTATCTTGGAAACCATTATTAATTTTTGGGTTTATTGATTGCGACCCGATCTAGTATCAATGGTTTTCTAAAATAGAGAATGAAATGCAACAATCAACTAATATAAAATGCAAATGCATGTGTTCAAACATGACTAAAAATAACTAGAAATAAATCACATAATCACACATACTCTTGGTAATTACATAGGAAATAGTTCACTGAGAACAAGGACAAGAATACGAATAAATGAATGCAAACCTAGAATACTCTAGTATTAAAACAAAGATCTATAATCCTCTGCTCACATATTAAGACAAACATTTCTAGAATATAGAAATAAGAATGCAAAAACTACACAAAGAATAGTCTATAGCATGAGATACTTTCTTACACAACTCTAGTACTGAGCAAAAGAAACAAAATAGTACACATAAAATACACATAGGAATTCCAATTCTCTAGAAAATAACTTGACCAAAAATGGCTTCTCCTTGATACAATTTTCAGTATCAGTACATGAAATCTCCAATAGACAAAAATCCCCATCTCTTTAGAGTTTCTAGAATTTATAATCATTTACAGGAATAACTGTCCTCTTTTGGCCTAGTAGCCAAGTGGTAGTTTCAACTTCATTCAGGAAATTGTCCCTCTCATTTATTAGCCTTCCAAATTACATATTCATCCTTTTCTCCAAGAGGAATTCATTATATTCAATTTTATATTAATTTGGTGCCACCTATTCGTCCTTTTTCTATTAGATACATGATTAAGGACTCCAAATGTAAAACAGGAAAATAATCAATTTTCTTGGAGTATTGATGAGTATAATCCCTTTTCCTTAGGTTTACTGATGGACATGTGTAGCTTATGTGAGCCCATGCTCAAGATTTGTACTAGATGTTTTCATTACTTGTCTTTTTGGATTCACATCTGATCATTGCTCATGTGATGATACTTCATCCTTTTATGTAGATAACATTTGCAAAGACATCGCTGTATATTGGTGGGTCCTTGTCTCTATGATTTTTAGCATCCATGTTTCTACCATTCACTTCTTCATACATAATGTATTGAAATTAAAATGTATAATTTATTATTATTATTATCGATACCTAGATGCCATTACCACAAATTGTATAAGTTGCAAATATACAAAACTTCAAATCATACTTTAGAAACATGCATTTAACATAAATGATTCAATTGGAAACTTAATTAGGAGTTTGAGTTTGCTTCCCTAAGTCCGATCTCTGGTCCCTTTGATAATGATTTTGCAGACACTTTAGCTGAAATGAAGTGTTATCAAGTTTCTAGGCTATTGATAGTGTGGATGTATTCAACTTTTCAAATATGGAACAAAATGGTAGGGAATCCACTAAAACGTTTAATAGAGAAGTTGTAGATCCTTGCAAGATATTTTCAATGGTATAAAGAGTGTACAAAACAGAGTTTGAGATCAAAAGTTATGTTCAAAATACAAAAAAATTGTGTTCTACCTTATGCCCCATGTCACACCCCTTTTAACTTTTGGTACAATATGCCTTGTGTCACACCTATTTTAACTTTCGATGCGAAATGTTTTTTTTTTACCTATAATTTTTTTTTGTGTATTGCAAACAAAAAAAATCTTGTATTGTGATATGCTTTGAAAACCCTTGTATCATGCTTATCTAATTTTTATGGTGGTGTGGCATGCTCGTGAATTAGAGTGTATCACCCTTACACAATATTTTGGTTGGTGCGGCATGGTATGTATTGCACTCACACAATCTTTTAGTTGGTGTGACATGGTATGTATCACACTCACATGATATTTTGGTTGGTGCGACAAGTGCTTTATACCTTGGATTTTATGCTCCCCTTATCAAAACATGTCTCATGCATACTATAAGCTTGTGTCTCCCTCAATTTTTTTTTTCACGTGCGACCTCATGCATAACACTTATGTACACTTCTTTGTTATTTTATGTTTTATATTTTATGCACTTTTATACCACCCGACACCATGTTTCACATTTGATTTTTTTTTTATGGTTCGATATGTATTGCATGGAATTTGTTTTTTGTGCAATACATGTTTAACATTGGATTTGTTTTTGTGTATGATACATGTTGCATTGGATTTTTTTTTGTGTGTGAGATAGATGTTTTAGAGCATTTGTTTTTCAAGGGCGATACCATATCCCATTGGATTTGTTTTTCAAGGGCGATACCATATCCCATTGGATTTGGTACAATGCATGTTAACACATTGCTTTATGTGCCCCTCCTTTATAACTTTATGTGATGTGTACAACTTTGGTGCACTTACCTTATACACACTCCACAACATTTTTGTCTTATTCATACCTCATTACCTTTTATATTATTCATACTTCATCACTTTGGTTTAAACCTTATTATTATTTTAAGTGTGTTGCATTGAAAGGTGTTTTGTGTGTGATACCATATTGTGTTGGAACTTGTTTTATATGCATTGAAAGGTGTTTTGTGTGTGATACCATATTGTGTTGGAACTTGTTTTATGTGCATTGAAAGGTGTTTTGTGTGTGATACCATATTGTGTTGGAACTTGTTTTATGTGTGATATGGTAAACCATTGGAATTTTTTTTTGCAACTACTCTAAATTTCGAAGATTTGTGCCCTATGTCATGGAGAAATAACTATAATTTTTCCATACAATGTTTGATTGAGGTGCCATCGTTTGCAGTGCATAAAGGATAGGTGGGAGATGTAGCACAACCACTACTAACATCATAAACAAATTGATTGATACCCATAGAGTTAAATGCGTGTATCATGATAAAATTTCACATGCATTCTAACAGTAAATTAAAAACATGAATGCGACCAATTAACATGCACATAAAAAAAAATACACTCAAAGAACATAGTTTATGCACAACAATTAAAACCCATAAATAAAAACAATGAATGGAGATAAGACACTTATCTTTATAAGTCAATGTGCAACCAACTATAGAGGACAGATGCTCCACCGAACCACAGACTTGCTACTCCAGGTCTCAATAACACGTCACCCTTGAGCTGGGCTAGGAATACACAAGAGAGGATGTCTCCTAAGGGTGTCTACTGTTCACTCACAAGAAGCTAATTCCTACAACTATTCCAATCTACCAACTCTCTTTCCCCTCAACCTGCATTACCCAAGGAATGGGATCCCCTTCTTTTCCACGTAGCCCCTCAAGTTATCCAACTTCCCTCTAGGGATTCTACATAAGTTGGCTAGAAAATATCTTTGTTGGGGACTCCATGAATTTACAGTTACAATAAGAATTCTAACAATAGTAAACTCACTTTCTCTGGGTAATTTCCTCCATGGAAATATTACTCTATAGGCCTAACCTTCTTCATGCAATCTACAACTCCAACAAGCTTCCTTTCATGCTCATTATGGTTTCCTTCAAGATACAACACTCAACACTCTCTTTCTATCCCAAAAATTGCTTGTAAAAACGACCTACAATACCCTCACATTCCCCAATGTTGATTGTACTCAATCCCTTGCTCTCAATAACTATGCGAGGTGACTTTTCCCACCAACCCTCTTACATGTATTCAATGATTGGGGCTTTGAAACACTCATAAGAGAAATTAGAAAGTTCATACAAAAATAATTTTTAGAAAGGTGGCTTGGGATTAATACACATGAATAATCCCCCCTTGGAATCCCCTCTCTTGTGGAAAATTAACCCCCATGACTCCGTTTGTGTTCATTTGAAGCCAAAAATACATTTTATCTTATTAGTTTTGATATACAATGTTTACATATTACATCGTTGGGCCTGCAACCATGCATCATATTTACATTATACATCATTAAATTGGGGATTAAAAACAAGGACGTTACAAGATATTTCCAATGAGTGGTTGTGCAACCTCACTCGAGATCATTTCAACAACCTTCATAAGCAATAAGGCCCAATCAACAAGAAATTTTTATTGCGTTTCTTGTACTTTTGGACCTCAGATTCATATTCATCTAGTTGTGTTGGGTTTGTAATCCCACAAAACCTATAGTAGGTCTGTTTCGAGGTAAAAAATGACTTTGACCAATACCCATGATTATGAACGAATTGTTTTTTTAATAAAATATCGAACCTCGTTCTTGTCAGTCCTTTACTTGAATTCAATTATGTCAACTTTTTTGACATTTGTGTTATATAGGATTTCAAGATGCCAACTTAAATTGAGGTTATCCATCGATATCTTAGAGATATTATCCTGGGAAAATAGCCAATTGATGTCTATAACACTTGGTAGAAGTGTCAATTCTTTTTGAAATATAATTTAGAGATAACTTGTGCCTTTTGGATGCTACAATCAACTCAGGTGAAAATATATGGCACTTTCATAGGTCATGGTTAGTCGAATAACCAAGAGGCACAAAAACACATGCAAATATGACACATGCAACAAGAACCACTTTGAAACACAAACAAACTTGACAAGACTACCGCTAGACTCAATCATGACCACAACATAGGGTGGACCTAAACAACAGGCGGTCGGAAAATAATCACCCATTCAATCAACAAATGATCAATGATTAAAAACAAAGAGAAAATGATCAATGGATGAAGCAATTAAAATTTTTGATTAAAAAATATTTAGGAGGGGCCCCAAGCTGGTGGAATTAAGGGGCTGTTGAGGCCTCGACAATTGGAAACACACTAGACAAAGCCATAATCTCTACTCATCCTCCCTAAATTATGAGCATGAAATGCAAAGGCTCACATTTTAACCTTCAAGGTCATTCCAAAATAAGTGTGAAGCAGGTACTTAAAACCGTTCATCATGATGGATTCACTGGTGATACTTGCATGTCGTCTAATGGAGCTCATCTATTGTATTAAGAGGATGAATGGCGATGATGTTTATTTCCTTACATTTCATCGATCATCTAGGATAACATCTTCACCATAGGGTCGATATAGATTTGAGATATAAATGATTTTCACCAAGTGAAAATATATTATCCTTCAGGTGTCTATAGCCTTGATATAAATATTTACATGTTCTCGAGAAGATTATTTATGGAAATGTTATAAAACCCTTGGTCAAAATAAACTATATGATCATGGTTTCAACCTGAAACTTGGATGATGTTTTGAAGTATAAATTCCATCAGTTTAGTTGATGGGTTGTTGCATTTTTAGAATTGATTTAATATGGTACATCATTATTGAATATAATCTCTATGGGACCCACTAATGAGGAGTAAAGTATCTAGTAGAATATGGCTAAGTCTCCTCCTTGGTTAACTCGACATTTTCATGACAATGCATTTCATAGATTCATGGCTTTGACCAATGTGTCGCCATTTATTGAGGCCTCAGCATGTCGAGGTGTTGTTTTCTTAGTATTGAATGAATGATAATTTTACACCGTTGATTATGATCAACATTCACTGTTTGATTTTATTGATTTAATGCATTCATTAAAACACAATCTCAGTTATATTATTAGATTTTTATTTGCCTCATAATTTCATTTCCTCGCTTGTATCATATTGCATGCATCTTTGTTTTGAAGTTGCACTTTTTGGATTTATTGGTTCTCATCCATGTATGAGTATTTGCAACATTATCTAAGTTTAGTGAAGTTTTATTGCATCTCTATTTGACTCAGAATTGCATTTTAGGATTAATTGACAAGTTCACCAAGTGTTTGGTATTAGGGGTCTTGAATGTCAATTGACCATTTTCATGGATTAAAATTTCTCAGATGGTGATGAATTATTCCAATGCTAGTCAATGTCATGGAAGAAAATATAACAAATATTTAAGATGAGTTGACATAATTCAATTAGGGAAAATAATGTTTTAAACGAGTCTCATATTTTCATTAAAAGATGATTTTGTGCATTTGTTTTTGGATCTTGACCATTTCCACCATCCAGCGCTATGAAAACCTACAACTTGAATCCCTTTCTAACAAAGCATGTTGTACTTTATTAATTATGAACACTTTAAATATTACATTAAAGACGGGCTTGCAACCACTGGTTGGGAAGTTCTTTTTATTCTCCCTGCACTATAAAAGATAGTTCTTAATTGGAGTTCATATGGAGAAATTATCATAATTTAAAATCAAATAACTTTTCAAGTTGATGCATAATACCAATTAAATTAAAAATTTTAAAATAGGTTTGTAGATTTTTCACTTAAAAACATTCTCTAAAAAAATTAAGAAAATTATGATTTGAATGAGGCATTTTTCAAAAACTCAAATTCATGTGTTGTGGTGAAATTGTGCAACTCAAGAATTATAGTGAACCTTCAAAAAAAACCCCACAAGCTTTTGCCGACTCATTCTAAAAATCCAGACTTTTAAAATTTCAAAATTACGCTGCAAGCTTTGTGGTCTTAATATAAAAAATTCAATAGTTGAAATTTCTAAGCTCCACAAGAAGATTTACCGTCTTTATTTCTTAAAATAAAATTGGATTGTAATTTTTTTTTTTTTTTTGTAACTAGGGGAATCGGTAACAACGAAAGTATCGTACTCGCGTGACATGGGGTCGAATCCTGCTAGCTGCCTTATAACCCCTAGGGAGAAATGCACAGCCTGCAAGCACACCTCTCCGAGTAAATCGGGGCGAGAATCGACCTTGAGACCTCTTTTTACATATTTCTGTCCATTTACACGACACTTGCCAATCGGTCTACACCCCTGCGGGATGGGTTGTAAAATTCAAACAATAAGCTTTGCGGTCTTTTTAATTTTTTAAATTAATAAAAATTAAAGTTTCTCAAGGAAAAAATTTAAAATTAATTTAAAAAACTTTAAACCTTTTTTTGCTTCAAATAATGCAAAGTATGTTGAAAATAAATTAATGATTTAAAAAACACAAAGTTGGAAAATCATGTTAAGGTTTTGTGTAACGAAGTTGTGTCCTTGCAAGGGAACAAAATAAGAAAAATACTACATAGAACATGAAAAAGGATAGACTTAGTATATAAACCTCAACCCCCTTTAAATATGAAACAAAAATTGGTTGTAAATTTTATTGATAAATTTGATTACAAATTTTCTTTTCCAAACAGACGTAGGTAAAATGAATGCCTTACTTTTAACCTTTGTTGTTCAGAATTTGAATCTTAAATCTTAGAAGACAATCACAACCCTAATGCATTTAATTTGCCGAGTAAAGAGTTTACAATGCATAATTTTAAAAAAATTCCCTTTGCAGATACTAACATAGGTTTATATCCTAACAACCAAGTTTCAAATAAGGATGTCGATGAGAATGGATGGGATGTATCATATGCTTTTACTCATTTGGTTACTGCTAAAGCAGATGTAAAGTAGATGTAAAGCAGATGTAAAGCAAATGTATGTATAAATCTAGAACTTCTTATATTGAGCAATAATGAAAAAAAGGATAATGGGTTTTTGAACATTGGCCAATCTATGATTTGTAATCAAAACAAAGAATTTTTAGGCTATGAGGAAATTAGTTACACATTAGATTCTCAGGATCATTACGATTTCAAAAACTAATTTTAGGAATTTAATATAGGGGAATCTTTACCAACGTCTTCCTTGTTATTGAACTTCCCATGCCTTAATTCCAAGCATGCAAAACATGATAAAAGTAGGTCCCTAAAGTTAGAGCTCGATGAGATTGAAAATCATTTTTAGGTCATTTGTTCTAGGTACACTCTTTTGCTAAATCAGATCCAAGAGGAGAAGGTAGTGAAATAGAAAATTTGTAAATCAAATAAGCTCCAAGCTCTGTTCTATTCAAAAGATGAAAAATAGGTAGTGGTTAGTGTGACAAAACAAAACTTTGATGCCTCATATTTTCTGGATCATCTCATGCATGTCGATCAATCTTCCCCTTTTCTAATAATAAATCACAAGGATATATTTTAATCTCATAAGCTTGAATATAATTACCAAGAAGTACTTCAAAGAAATGAGGAAGTAGGAGGGGCACATCAAACACTATCTAAGACTTATGTATTGATTGGATATGAAAAGGCTCAATTCCTCATTCATGTAGATGAACAATTTATTATCGCTAATAGAACTGAGTATGATTTTAGTTCTAATGAGTGCCAAAAATTCACATCAATAAACCAATATGAAATGGAAAATAAGGACTAAATGTTTGATCCCATATCCCTATGGATGCAATCGTTATTCAATGAAATTTTAGGGTTACAAGATAATAAGTTTGTTCATGAGCCAACCGCTAAAAATGGATCATTGATGCGCTATGATTTAGTCTTTATTAGTTTGCAACACAAATTTTCACCTACCAAATGCAAAAATATAGTTCAAGGCATACAAAATTTGCATGGATGGTTACATTGGCATTTTTCATTTCACTTGACATAGGTTTGCCGGTGGTTAGTATAGGATGTAGGATAGGTTTTGTTTTCTATTCATAGCTTAGTTTCGTTTTTAATTAGCTTGCTCAGAATATGCAGTTTTATTTTGAATTTGATTTGAAGAATACATTTTGATTTCATTATTTCTTTACACTTTCTCCTTTTGTTACCTTTATTGTTTAGCTTATTATTTGGCAAATAGGCCCGATTTTACTTCTTGAATTTTTTGGTTTTGATGATTCACTTACTTATGATTTAACATGATTGAGTTCTTCTTGATCTAATGAAGAATGTCTATGCAAAGAATTGTTTTTGGAGTTCTAGTAGATAGATAGTATCACTCTATTCATGACCTTATTATTCACAAACCTTGATAAATTCCAAATACACTAACCTAACTGTTTGAGGAAGACACATATAAAAAATTCCCAAGTGATATTTAAATTGCAATGTTCCCTTGGAATGGCTTTTCATTTTTGAATGTTGTGATTGCTACATAATCACTTTTGATCTGACTTCGAATTTTTAGGGATATGGTGTCAAAACATATTGTAAACATTTAATGGAAACAATAACGATGGGCATACCCATAAATCATAGATTAAAGTTTCACCTCAAATTTGTTTTAGAGATTTTCAATTCAAAATTGGCATCACACTCTTGAGAATACAATAATGATGATCTTAAACTTCAAGGGATCTTAGTAGAGTATGGATGAGGTAATGTTTTAAAGCGAAAGATGGGAATACATTTTCAGTTAAGATTCATAACTTATTCTCACTTTGTCCTCAAAACCTAGTGTATTGAGACTCAAGACAACACAAGTTTGAGATTGGATATGGATTTGGAAGTAAATATGTTGAATATGAAACAAAGAAGTGTGTTGTTAGGGGGGAATTTTTTTCAATGAGAAGTACTAAAACCTATAATTTTTTTATCTAATTGAATATTTTTTAGAAAAACATG
>ML796728.1:0-14943 GCA_009831015.1 Picea engelmannii
TTCTTCTTGCAAAATTTTAAAACCATTAGTTTTAATTTAATTCTTACTCTCATTATTTACCCCAAGAATTTTATGAAGACCTAACTATTACTTAAGTGGTTTTTTGTTTGAATTTTTATTTTTATGCTAGGGCCTTTTTCTTTAAGGTTACACTAAAAATTTTACCCTAGAAAAGTCTTAGGCTTAGGACTTAGATTATGAGCTAGGCGACAATTGGTTAGGGAAGTTGTTTAAGGATTTCTTAAGGCGTTAATGTCTTAGGGCCATCTAGGTTTGTTTCTTCATCATCATCAACGCGACGTGCCCTTCAGGACGCACTACGTGCTCCAAGGGTGCCACTCACCTCGTTCATTTCTTTCGTGTGACGTGCCCTTCAGGATGCACCACGTGCTCCAACGGTGCCACTCGCCAACTTGACTGATTGGTAGACATCTATAACCCCTGGAGTCAACACTCCGCCAAGTGAACTTGTGGGAGACTAAGGGCTCTAGGGAATAAGGCCCCCGCCTTATTGCGCGCCCCTTAGAATCATCGTGAGCGACTGTCGCAGTCTTCCCTCACGGCATCATGGATCCTCTCAAACTAGGTAATCGTTAACCTACAGTTCGAGCCACGACGGGAATGCTAGTAGGCTGTGGCAGGGATGCTATCCACACCTCTCCCTCAACCTCTCTGGAAATCGTGTGTGGCCCCTTTACTCCATATGTGAGTATGGTCGGCAAGCTATCGTCGGCCTGCATCATTAACAATCGTGTCAGAACATGTCAATCATCAAATCATCAAATCAATGAAATATCACAATAAATAAATCAACTCAATTAGCACACTCCTTGACTCAATCCGGAGTCCAAGGGGTTCCACCGATGCCTTTGCATCATCAAGGTCCAAAACCCTGCACACTCAATAAAACTGAGTCAATATAACCTGTCTACATAAAATAGTAAAACATCATTTCGTCTATCATAACGCATCATAATCAAGTATAAATGTTTTAACATCAGAAAAGTCCAGATCACTTGCGAGCAAGTGTCCTCAAATAATAAGTTTTCTCAGTGCGCCAGAGCGGGATGTTACAGCACATAACAAACAAAAAAGGGAAAAGCAGTAGAAGATCACTCCTCTTCACAACAGAGTTGTATTTGAAAAGGGTTCCCCACCTAGAAGACCTACCACCACAAGAAGTACTTACAACAGAACATCTCAAAGGTTCACCAACAGAAATGCTCCACCAAGAAGACCTCCTACAACAAGGTATCAAAATATGTTTCTTGGTTATGTTTTTCTTGTCATAATTTTGGGCACAAAGTTATTAACTACATGGCCAGTACAATATATAACTATATGAGAAGTAGAGATATATACAACACTACCAGGAATGACTATATAAGAAAAAAAACAACTCAAGAACTTGTGGACTCAAATTATAATCCTTTTGCTCTGCTCATGAACTCTAATGTTGAGTGTTACAAATGTAATAAATTTGGTCAGAAATCACATGAGTGCAGAAGCATATTGGAATCCACGGGACAGAACATGAAAGAGAAATCTTCCACTAAACATGAGGAAGAAAACATAAGAGTATGGAAGAAAAACACAGATCAACAAAAAGGGGAAGAAAACAATCTAGATTTACATGCTCAAAGCAATACAAGCCAGTGGTATAATGACATTGGATGCTCCAAGCACATGACAGGAGATGAGAACAGATTATTAACTCTTAAGAAGACAAAAGGAGGCAATGTCATGTTCAGAAATGATAATTCTACCAAAATAATTGGAAAATGAACAGTCAATCTTGAAGTAAGAAAGACAAAGCAGAAAATGTATTGTTGATTTAAGATATGAAACACAATATTCTCAGTGTTAGTCAAATATGTGATCAAGAACACACTCTCGTTTTTTACTCTCAAAAGTGTGGAATAAGAAGTGAAAAATCTGGTAGAACAGTTGCCACATCCCTCGGGACTCCTAATAACATATGCATTTTAGATGAAGTAAAAGGAGAAAAGCATTGCATTGGACAAATAGATCAAAGTTGGCTTTGGCACAGGAGAATAGGACATATAAATTTTGACAATTTGATAAAGATCAGAAAGAACCAGGTTGTAAGGGATCTACCCCTAATTATAAAACCTTCAAATCCCATTTGTAAACATTGTCAACATGTAAACCAAATCAGAGTCACATTTAAAATGAAGGAGCATTCAACTTCAAAGCCTTTGCAGCTCATTCATAATGATCTCTGTGGACCAACCATAACGAAAATCTTATAAGGTGAGTACTACTTTATGTTGCTTATAGATGACTACTCTAGAATGACATGGGTTGTCTTTCTAAAGAATAAATCAGAAGCAATTGATAAATTTAAGGTTTTTAAATAACTAGTAGAAAACGAAACTGATCCTAAAATCAAGAGCTTACGATCAGATAATGGAGGTGAGTTTACCTCAAATGAATTTGAGAAATTTTGTGAGATGCATGAAATCAAAATACAATTCTCAACATCCAAGACACCACAATGAAATGGTGTGGCAGAAAGAAAAAATAGGACCGTGCAAGAAATGGCAAGAATTATGTTAAATGACTCCAAACTATCATATATGTTTTGGATAGAAGCATTATATATTGTTGTCCATATTCTGAATAGATGTTTGCTTAGAAAAAAACATGATAAAACACCATATGAACTGTGGAAAGGTAGACCTACAATAGTTAACTATCTCAAAGTATTTAAGAGTAAATGTTACATAAAGAGAAGTGAAGAGAAATTGGGTAAATTTGATTCCAGAACATATGAAGGAATATTTCTAGGTTAATTATCTAATAGTAAAGCCTATAGATGCTACAATCTAAAGTTTAAAAAGATAGTAATGAGTACAAATGTGAAAGTAGATGATAAAAAGTCACATTTTACGAACTAGATTTCAAAAGAAGCAAATCACAAAAAAGAAGATGAATTTCTGCAAGAAGGACGGCATGAAGAGGAACGAGAAGAAGAAGAAGAATTAGAGGAAGAACAACAAGATGAATAACAACAAGAAAATAAAGATCATCAAACAGAAAAGGAAGATGAAACAGAAAGATAGGACACAAAAACGCCCTCAAGGTATGTATAAAAGAATCATCCTAAAACCAAATTCTAGGAAATAGGAGTGCAAGACCTCAAACAAGGAGAAGAATAAATAATCAAGTAAATTGTTCTTTACTATCTACAATAGAGCCTCGTAACTTTGAATAATCTAACCAAGATGGACATTGGATCAATTCCATGAATGATGAATTGAACCAATTTGAAAAGAACCAAACTTGGGATCTTCTTCCTAGACCCAAGGATAAAAATGTAATAGGCACTAAATGGGTTCTTAGGAATAAACAAAATGAAAATGAAGAGTAATGAGAAACAAATAAAGATCGGTATGCAAGGGATATGTTCAAATTGAAGGATTTTATTTTGAAGAAACTTTTCCCTTGTAGAAAGATTGGAAGCAATTAGGATGTTTTTGGCATTTGTCTGCTACAAGAACTTTAAAATTTATCAAATGGATGTTAAATCAACATTCCTAAATGGAAATTTAGAAGAAGAAGTATACATTGAAAAACCTGAAGGATTCAGTTATTAGAAGATGGAGATTATGTGTCAAAACTCAAGAAAAACCCTATATGGCTTAAAGCAAGCCCCTACAGCTTGGTACTCCAGACTGGACAAGCATTTACAACAGCAAGGATTTAAAAGAGTAGTTGCACACAACATCTACATAAAAAAGGAGGACAAGGACATGATAATATTTTTTGTCAATGTGGATGATATAATATTAGGAAGTAACATATACAAGCTAAGAAAAAAAAATTGAAGAGATGCAAGGTGAATTTGAGATGTCAATGCTAGGAGAACTATCATTCTTCTTAGGACTGCAGATTTCTCAATCAAACAAAGGTATCTTCATATCTCAAATGAAGTACATTAAAGAGATGATCAAGAAGTTAAAAGTGGAGGATTGTAAACCAGTTTGCACCCCTATGACCACAGGATGCAAGCTCAACAAAGATGATGAATCCATGGAAGCATATCAAAAATTGTACAAGTCTATGATTGTCAGCTTGTTGTATGTAATGGCTTCAAGGCTAAATGTGATGCAGGCATTTGGAATTGTTTCAAGGTTTCAATCTACACCAAAATAATCTCATGTGCAGGCATTCAAGAGAATATTTAGATATTTGAAGGGTACTTTGGACTATGGATTGTGGTATCCAAAGGGTGAATATTTTACCTTGAAAGCATACACGGATGTTGATTGGGCAGGATGCGTAGATGACTGAAAAAGCACAAGTGGAGGTGCATTATTTGTAGGAAATTTCCTAGTTTCTTAGTTGAGCAAAAAGCAGTCATCAATCTCTCTGTCAACTGCAAAAGCCGAATACATTGTAGCAGCGTCATGTTGCACACAAATTCTTTGGATGAAACAAACCTTACAAGACATTCATATTGATTACAAACAACCTATCTCTATACTATGTGATAACACCAGTGCAATAAGCATTTCTAAGAACCCTATCATGCATTAAAAAACAAAACACATACCTATCAAGTATCATTTTCTAAGAGAACAAGTTGAAAACCAAGTTGTAAAGATGGAATATGTGCCAACAAAGGAACAAATTGAAGACATATTTACAAAACCACTACCCATATATACATTTGAGTATCTCAGACAAAAGATGGGAGTCATTCCCATTTCTGATTAAGGTATGCCAGCTTCAATTGAGAGCTATTGGGAGCTCAAAAAAAACATAAGCTCGGGGGGGGGAGTGTATAACTAAGTAAGTGGTACAATAAATAAATAAGTAACAAGAACTTTCATAGGGGGAGTCACTTCAGAAAGCTTCATGGAAAGTCACAAGCTCAAAGGAGCAGTGGAAGGAAAGGATGGTTGTTGGTGATAGAGAAAATAATGAAGAGAATAATACAAGGGGTGAGGGTATCCCTTTTTCATTGACGTCAAAGAGGGGGAGTAAAAAGACAGGGGGAGACTTTCATAGACTTGTGGAGTTCAAGAAGTGTTTCCATCAATGATAAAGGGGGAGATTGTTGGATTATGTTGTCGTTGATTTCAAAGACTAAGAAAAACATGGATGTCACAGGGAGGGAGAGACTAATTGTTGTTACCCTGTGTAAATGACAAGTCCCAAATAGGACCATTACTATGAATAAAAATATGTGTTTGAGTTAGAGGACATCGCAGTTGTTGATTCAGCATAGCGAACAAATATGGATTTTCGGTTAGAGCATGCAAGGTAACAAGGACTCTAACGATGAAGGAGACTTAGAGTTAACAATAGTCATTGATTTATTGGAGTGGTTGCGAGAGAGAATCTAAAGGGTTGATCCAATGGAAAAGTTATTGGAATGCTTGAGTGTGAGGTTGTAATGGGACTCTGATGGGAGAAACTTCGAGCTAACATGAACCATTGAACTATCAGAGGCTCGAAGAACTGAGAATCATGACCATTGGTGGCATGTTTGAGTCGTCAGAGTGATCAAGTGAAATGACAACCATCGATCTAATCAAATAGTAGTATCGGAGAATCTGGATTGTTGATGACAGTTTTAGGCCTGTCGGAAGGAATGCCATCGAAGGTCTGGAAGGAAGGCTTGAGAATGAACTCTGACGATGAGAAGGTATGAGGACCATAGATCCATAGGAGGATCCACCTCAATCATTGGATATATGATGATTTTTCTCAAGGAATATGTCAGGGTGACGTATTGTGACAGCTCGATGGTCGGGGTGATGAGGATGTCATTTTGGCAGCTAGCATGTCCCAAATGGTGACGCATGTCTAGGTAATTATAGTCCATTGGGAGAAGCTCTGAGCCAATAGGATTCATTGGATCAATCATAGAATGGTCTTAGAAGAATATGAACCATTGATCAGATGGAAAGGCCATCAGAGTATTTGAGTGCAAGGTTGCACAAAGAATTCAATGAAGGTGACTTCAATCTCACAATTGTCACCGATCAATTCGAGTGACAATAGGAGAGAATCTAGAGTGTTGATGACTAGATGGCCAGTCTAGGCCTTTTGGAAGGAAGGTTGTCGAAGGTTTGAGAGAAAGAATTGAGAGGACTGACTCCGACGATGAAGACTCTAAAACTGATTGTGAGGCATTGATTTGGAAAGGTGAGTGGATCTCCATTGCTCGTCGGAGAAGTGATGGTCAAAGTAGACTATGTTACCTACAACATAGGTACTCTGACGATGAGGACTCAGAGAATGAATGTGAGTCGTTGATTCCAGACTCTGAGGATCGTTGGATCCGTCGGAGTATGAGCCATCGGAGTGGGAGAACCTCGATGATGAGAAGCTCCGAGGAGCGATCTAGACTGTAGATCGGCGTGCAGGTGAGATGTATTCTCAACCATAGATCGATGTGGGTCCCACCTGACCATCCCACGAATAGTTATATTAATGAGAGATAATTGTCTTTCAAGTTGAAGGACCGATGCGATCGAAGCCATTGATCTCAGACTCTGAGGATTATTGGATCCATCGGAATACATGTCATCGGAGACGCTCTAATTGGAGTAGAGTTATTTACAAATGAATGGGTTCCAACAGAGGGGGCTCTGAGGGCCAATGAGAGGTCGATAGACTGATATTTGGATAACCTAGAGACCTAATAGACCCGATGGTCCCGATGAACATGATCGCAAATCGACGATTGCGATCGAATGAAGGTCAAATCATAAGGTTGATATTTAATCCAAGGACGGCGGATCTATGCAAGGCCAACACCCCAATGGTGTGATCATGCTAAGAGATCAAAGACTGAGGATTAATCGAAGAGACAATCTAACGAATGCTAAGTAATGAAGTTGTATTACCTATTTGGTGGGCAAAGAAAACATCAACGGTCATGATTTTATTTAAGGGATGATTCAATGGTAGTTGTGCATTAATTCATGCATAGAGTGATCAACAAACAAACTGTATAATAAATAGAAAGGAGATCGGGACCAATTTGCAAGCCCGATTTAATGGAAAATAGAGGATCTGGAGTTGACTCCAAGGACATAATTTTTGGGTATGTGGACAAATCCATGAGAACATTGAGTCTATAAATAAAAATGCCCAAATCATTTTGTGTGAGAGAGAAAGTGTGAATATAGCAAGGAAATGGAAGTGGAAGTGTGAAGAGCAGAGGCTCTGGGGCTCCTCGGAAGAATGGTGATTAAAGGAAGTGAGAGAAAAGGATTTGTAACTCTAAGGTTCAAATATGCAAAAGAATGAAAGAAAAGGAACTTGTATTTGAATAAGGGTGGCTGAGAGGTGCAAGGTCTAAGGAGTCTTTGAATTCGTGAAGAATGTAAGTTGGTGGATAATGTTGCGACAACAAAGGTAGACCAACATATTTGTACACATGAAGGCTTGAAGAAAATATTCAATCTGATATTATTGACAACTTGAGGGGATTGGTGTCTCCTGCAAGTTGGTGCCTTCAAATATTGTAGTTGTAGGTTGGTGTATGCATATACTACAGTCCTAGGTTGGTGCCTACTAGAAGAGATGAGTTGGTGCTCTGCCAAGGGGATTGGTGTCTCCTGCAAGTTGGTGCCTGCAAACCTTATTGTTGAGTTGGTGCTCAATCAAGGAGATTGGTGTCTCTAGCAAGTTGGTGCCTGCAAATATTGTAACAAGAGGTTGGTGCTTGCAAATATTGTAACAGTAGGTTGGTGCCTACAAGATTTTATTAAAGAATTAGTTTGTGGTTTTCTCCCATTTTGGTTTCCACGTAAAATATATGTGTGTCGTGACTCTATTGACATAGTTAGATCTATGCATTGTTGATTATAATATTTGGGATGATTAATGGAATTTAAAAGGAATTTTAAATATTGTTAAAAGTGTGCAACACTAATTCACCCCCTCTCTCGGTATTACTAAATATTCCAACATATGATACTAAAATAAATGGTATTTATATTTTAAACTCATTGTTGCTATGGATAAAAAAGGGTGCATTGATGCGATATTATTGTATAGTGTGCACCATGTACCATGTATGTGAAAATGTTTTTTTTTTTTTTAACTAACAGTGATAGGGTTCGGGATCCAATGCAATGAATGGTACCATTGCAACAGATACCAAATGCCTCATATACAAGTAAATAAACCCTATACAAATCTATTGCTTAAAAAAAGAAAATATCCTTGTGAAATACAGAGAGGGGAACAAAGAAAAAACAGCAAGAAAGCTAGGGCTTCCAATACCAAACGTTATTATGAAACTCTTTTGTTTTTTTGGAGAATGTATTGAAAATAGTTTGAATCAAATAGGGAAAGATTGAGATGATTAATAGAATGAAATCACATACCTAAAAGTTCTCTTATGTTGATTTGTATGTGGCTTACAGTGATCCCTTCCAACTTTGGCTCTTCAAAAAAATCTACCCACTCCAAAGTCTTTGTTGGTAAATCTCACTTGAACAAATCTCCCCTCTAAATTTTGCCAAAAAAATGAAATAATGAATAATGTTTTCATTTATAAACAAATACATTTCAAAAAATGAAATTCCCGCTCATTTTTCGTAGTATATTTCGACGAATTGATGATAAATGCGAGAGTTGTTTTTTGTAACTTACATTTTTAGTGTGTTATACATATTATAGTGCATCAGTGCGCTTGATGATAAACGCGAGAGATTTTTTTTGTAACTTATATTTTCAGTGTGCTATACAGATTATAGTGCATCAGTGTGCTTTGTATGTAGAAAAGCACCAACAAAACATATGCATTTAAAAAAAGAAATTTACACTCATTTTTTCGTTGTAAAAATAGTGTGCTACATAGTTTTAAGCGCCTCAGTGCGTTATTTACGTACAAACGCACCAATCTCAATTTTAATGACAAAATATAACTGCTAACCTCCACATTTAAAATTTGCAGAGATTTTGCTTTGTGGAGGCAATAACGGAGGTCACGCTTCATTTATTTTCATAATTTAGCAGACCGATACCTTTTTATGTAGGCACGTCGATGCCTTTTTATATAGGTGCCTCGATGTGTCTATAACTAATTAAGAGCACCGATAACTTTTAAAAGCCATTTGAAATTATGTTTGAAGTTAGATTGTTCTATGCTTCCCAAACTTTGTTTTAAGAATTCATTCACATATTGATGATGGTTTTGGCTCAAATGTAGGAAAAAAAGTTTTAATATCAAATGGTCAATTATTTAGATTCCAACTCATTCCATATCACTGCAAGTTCGTCAAGTTCTCCCCCATCGTTTGAAGTAAGTCTAGATTTCATAATTCATTTATTTGATTGAATTTGTGTTTTTTTTCTTATAAAAAAACTTCATATTCCAGAAAAACAATATACATATTTCCATCCTTCATAGGACTGACTTTTGTTCAACATCATGATCATTACAAAACTAGTTCTCTCTTGATGACCTTCCATAACATTCTCAACTAGACTTACTTCATAATTTCTCTTTACTTACATTGTCTACACCTTCTTCTTACTTAAACTCAAAATATTACATCTCTTACAAAAAGGGTCTAAAGAAGGAAGGATAACTCCTTGTGGAATTTACCATAAAAATATTCATGTGAGATAAAGGCGCCCGCTTCCATTGAAAGGGCTTCCTTAGAGAGCTCATTCATCATTGAATTGAGCTCCATGTAATGTGAATGAAGGAGAACCATTCCAGAAAAGACAAAAAGGAACGAATTCATGCCACCAATTGTTGAAGTATCACCACCTGTAGTTGGACCTAACCATCTACCCAATTGACTTCCACCTTTGAGTTTCCCATCACTTGAACTTTCCTCAAATTAATCAAATTAACCAAAAAAAGAAGACCATGCATTACTGATAATTATGCTTTCATATTAGATCCCTTTCCTAGAGCATATCTTACTTTAAATAGATGATTTCTTGAAATATACAAGACCACCCCGACCATGCAGCATAGAGGGTGACCCTAGCTGGGCCTATCGGCAAAACCTTGGGGAACTCCTTCAACTAAAGGGGGCATTAATGGCTTCCTTCGCTTGAGATTTTTTTTTTTTATTTGAACTCATTTTATAATTTCATAACCATCCCTACCGCCACCTCATGAGGAATGAACTTATCCTAGAAGATACATAAATTTCGAGACCACCAAATGAAATAAGCAAACAATAAGCAAAGAGAATTGAGATCCATGACTGCTAGATCATCCTTCCAGAGGTTTAGCTAGGATATTAGGTCCCCATTTGGAGAATGATATCTTACTTTAAGCATATTAGAAACAACACCCCAAACTTGATTTGAAAAGGAACAATTGAAAAATAAGTGTAGAACCAGCTTCGCCTCAACCTTGCACAACGAGCATCTATTTGGGCCTGTCTAACCTCATTGGAGCCCACTGTCCCACGTTAAGAAATTATTTTCAAGAACCATCCAGATAAATACCTTCGCCTTGAGAGGAACATGCAATCTTCATATGTAATGCCACCACCATTTCCTATATCCCATGATTGTTCCCTTTGCAATTGATAGGTAACCCAACTTTGTTGTATAATTGCTTGATTTTTCATTATTTAACCAACATAGAGAATCAACCTCCTCCTGCAAGTTGATGAAGTTTGAGTGCAAAATTTTGGTATATTTTCCCATTACACTACTTTATCACCCTCGAGCTCCAATTCATTGGTAGACTGCCATTCACTTCGACCCATAATGTTGAAGCCCCCGTCTATTGCTTCCCATAAAGAAAAAATACCACGATCGTGTAAAGCGGACACCAACTCTTCAGAAAGTTTGAAACCTCCACCTGAATTCACCCAAGGTTCCTCACTTATTTGAATGTTCTTTCCATTCCCAAATTGCCACACTATCGAGTCCCCTACTAAAGGAAAATCATCGATCATTGCTTTCCAATAAATCGGACTATTTGCCCCTGATTTCCTTGGAATTCTCATCCACTCAACAAATGACATGCTTGGTAAATTCTTGGATAACATCAATCTTCCTCTCAACATCATGTTATGTATAAGCCTCCATAAGATCTTTTTTGCTAATGACCTGCAAAACCAATATATGTTTTTAATTCCCCATCCACCCAGAACCTTTGGCATTTCAATTCTCGACCACTTGACCAATGGGATATCATCAGCTTCCTTCCACTCTGACCAAAGAAATTGAAAACACACTTTCTTGATCTTACTTTCCTTTAGGAATTTGTGTGATGGAGGCCTAGTAAACTTGAATGTTTCTAAGAACTGACTGAATAAGGACTAGACACCCTCCTCTCAACAACCAACAGTGCACCCAAAGTGATACCCTCGCTTGAAATTTGTTTAAAATCCATAACCAATTCTCAAAATAATATGCATTTGGTTTTAACTCAATACCAAGATATTTGAGCCCATCCTATGTGTTTTTTCGTGCAAAGGGAAGAATAACATCCAGTTGTCCTATGACCTCTACCCTGATTTCACTAACCAACATATTGGACTTGACCATATTGATTTGAATTCCAATGGCTGCACAAAATAAATCCAGAATTTCTTTATTACCTTGAAATTCTAGAACAGTCCCTGCACCAAATAGAAGCACATCATTAATGAAGAGAAGATGAGAAAGAATTTCCATCACAGTGATTTTTAATCCTTTAAGAAGGCCTATCCTCTGAGCATTTTTAATTTTCTTCCTGAGCCCCTTGGGAACAATGAGAAAAAGTAAGGGAGACAAAGGGAACCCCTGACGCAAGCCTCTTGAAGAACAAAAGAAAGAATATAGAGAACCATTTATGAGGACAACAAAGGAGGGTGATTCAGTGCACCCTATAATCCAGTTAACCGTATCCAAATTCATCCCCATTTGAATCAGTGCAATCTTGATAAAGACCCAACCGACCTTTTCATGTGCTTTTGAGAGTTCTAAATTCAAGACAATGAAGGGAATTTTTTGTGCTTTGATGGAGTGTAGTGCTTCCTGGGCAAGTGTGACTACATCATGGATTTGTCTCTTATAGAGAAAACCATAACGTTCCTCTGAGACAATATCGCTTAAGATAGGCTTGAGACGATTTGCAATGATCTTGGAAATAAACTTGTAGATTAGATTACAACATGAAATTGGTCTCAAATCCTCGAAAGAGGTTTAATATTTCTTCTTCGGGATTAAGGCAAGAAAAGTCACATTAAAAGAGCCCAATATTTTGCATGTTCTTTGGGGCTCACAGACTACTTTTAAGAGATCATTTTTAAGAACATCATAGAATCCATTGAAAAATTCAATAGTAAGACCATCAAGAGTGGGGATTTTACTTTTTTGAAAGGACTATGGTGTTTTAACAAAATTTCCCCCTCTGAAATCTCTTCCTGGAGTGACTCCTTCATTTCCTCAGAAAAATACCTTGGGAAAATATCTCTGACCTTGAGAATTTTGGATATAGGGAAACTCGTTGATTCCTTAAAGAGATTGGAATAAAAACATTTCTCGACCTCGGAAATTTCTTCAAAAGGGGAGACTGAACGAACAATTTGATCCTTAATTTTCTAGATAGTGTTAAGTATCTTGTGATGGCTAGCATACTTGTGAAAAAAATTGGTGTTATTCTCACCCTCTTTGAGCCATATTGCCCTACTCTTTAGTCATCATTTAGCTTCCTCCAAAGCCAACAAATCATGTTTCTTTTTCAATAATTAATTGAGAGCAAGTTCTTCATCCCCTGAAAGAGAGCCCGCTTGCCTTTCAACCAACAGAGATCCAATCTTTGATTCCACTTCCTAAAGGAGGCATTGGGATTTCAAATTGAAATATTTGGCCCAGGACTTGGAGGCTTTATTAATTTTAATTAGGTTGTCTACAAATTGTTGCATAAACGAGTGCCCTTCTCCCTCGGGAAGGGGGTCCATGTGGACAAAACCAACCTTTTATAATCCTCCTCCAAGAGCCATACTTGATTAAACTTCAATGGAGAGGCGACCTAGATCCTTTTTTATCTATCTTAAGCAAAATCATCATATCGCCAGATATTTCCCCCATTGCCACCCATGATTTGAAGGACCAAGGGTTATCAATCGAATCCTCATAAATAAGGAATTTTTCTAGTCTTTTAACAACCAAATCTACCCCTTTTTCTTTCGTTTATCCATGTTTGGGACAACTTATAAGGCTCCATATCAATCAAGTGATTCTCTTCTATCCATTGAGAAAAAATACTTTCTTATGTGTCTTTGCAGGGATGGGCTCCCTAGATCTCCCTCAATGAGAGGCTGAAATTGAGATCTCCACCTAAAATGATGTTGGATGAGTTCATAAACCCAAAACCACTCAACTCGTCTCAAAATTGACACTTATTGGCATACGGCACATACACATTGATCATTCTAAAAGAGGAATTTAAAAAGAAATCCTCCAAATCCACAACAATTCTAGATGATATTTGAGAAAAGGATAGTGCCCTGTAACGGGGACTCCATGTAGAGAGTAAGCCTCCAGAGAAACCCATGGCATCAATGGTGCAGAAGGACTAGTATTTTAACCAACCATGAGAATATTCAAACGTCTTGTCACCATTGCACATAGTTTCCTGGATCATGATGAAATGTGGCTTACAAGTTTGGACAAGCCTTTTGAGGGCCATAACTTTTGAGGCACCCCAAAACCCATGAGCATTGAAGGAGAGAAATCATTTAGCACCCCTTTCCCATGATTTCCACGCTTTAAGGGCCCGAACAATAGTGGTTTTCTTACCACTCCTTATATCCTTCTTATCTTGAATTTGGGATAAAGAGATATGGGATTTCCTTCCCACTTGGCCACCCGAACCCTTGTCTAATGCCAAACCCCCATCGCATTTGATCATATAAAACCTATTTACTTTTGGGTGCAGAAGGTGGTATAATTTAAGGGAATATTTGGAGCTAAAATAGGATGTTGTACCATCTGAAGGAGGAAAGGGAAAATGGATAACTCCAACCTTAGGGGGAGACTCACAGCATGGGGAATCAGTGCAAGAAACCATCTCCTGAAGGGGGCTACGATTCCCCATCGAAGGAGGAGTGTCCCCCACACCCACGATACTAACAAAGGATGATGAAATTTCTTAGAGACATAGACATTATAAATAGGACACAATCTAAATGGGGGAGCCTTAAATAACTCTTGACATTGAGACAAAATAAAATCACCGGGGTTTTGATTCTTACCAGAAATTGCATCCTGAGTAGCCTTTGAGGAGAGAACACTTGGAGACTCATATCATTTGACCTTTGAACTGCTACTTTCACCTTCTGGATCGTTGGCCACCTTTTCACGTTCACCATCCTCTGACACCTTCTTTCACTTCCATGATTTTTTAAAGGGAGGAAAATGTGATGAAGGACATCGACATTGCGCCTGTAAATGCCCTGCCTCGTGGAAACCAAAACATTGAAATGGCACTCACCAATAATCGATCATTTGCATCCAGGAGAAACCACCCCACACTAATTATATCTTGTTGAGAAAACCCTCCTTCAAGTCCACTTCAATCTGAACCCACACCCATCGTCTATCCATATTCGTTTCCCAACTTGGTTCACAACTTATAAACATTCCAATTTTATTCATGACAGATATCAGCACTGCTTCTTTCTAGAAAACTAGAGGAAGGTTTAGAAGAATCACCCATAATTTCAAAGAGAGTGTCACGAGTGGGATCGTACGTGATTTCCCACTCTTTTAACGCTAAGCCAAAAAAACCCCAACCCCACACTTGTCTAAAAATCTATGTCAGGTCCTCTTTCGAAATAAATTTGAAATAGATCCAATTGTGCACCAGAGTATGGAATTATGGGAGATACCCCAAAATTCTCGTCCAATTAGTGTTAAGACTATCTTCAGAAGAACAACAAAAATGGGTAACCAAGATATTGGGCTATGATTTTGAAATCGTCTATA
>ML796728.1:27497-42497 GCA_009831015.1 Picea engelmannii
ATATTATTTTAATATTCCACAATTTATAAATGAGTAATAATTATATAATTTATATTTTATGAATTTGATATATACAATAAATGGTAATAATTGTACAATAAAAATTAATAATAACTCTCTCTAAATATTTGACAATATGGTTAATATTATTAAATTAATCATGATTAAAAAAATAAAATAAAATTGAAATATTTAAACAATATTATTTTAATATTCCAAGATTTATCTTTAATTAAAATAAAATAAGTTAAATCATAGTTAAAAGAAGGAAATATACGATCAAGATAAATCGAATTATTATATTTATATTATATTTATGAATATTATAGTTCCATTCTTAATTTTCATTATACATTTTGAATAACAAACAATCCTCAATTATTATCTTTTGACAAAAAATATTTATTACTTGTGCATTTAGTTATATTAAGTTTCATTGTTCAACATGTATTTCCCAACTAACTCGGCAGGGACTGCGTTGCCATGCAACCCTTGTTAAATTTATTTTGGTTACACTATTACATTATATACATTTGGTATGTATATTGTATTAAATGGTTTATATTATTATATAAAATTGTATTAAAATATATATAGAATAAATGGTAAATGATTATTCATATGGTCATATTTATTTTATATAAAATAGATAAGGAAGTGATCAATGAATGGCTAAACCTTAGGATAACTAAGATTGAAGTAACGAATGACAACCACATGGAAATGAGTTATTACAAGGATATATAACAACAACATTTTAAGGGTGATTAATGTGAGTGTCACACATTGATATAGGGAAGGGTTAGACTCTTGATTAATTAGGTAAGTTAGGGTAATTGACGAGTACCTTGCAGTGCTAGCATAAATAGCAAGGCAAGGGAGTTAGTAGTTACCTGGGCGAAGTTACCAAGACTAGAGGATTTTGACCATGACCTTTAACCACTTACCCTATGGCAGTAATGTTTGTTTATAGACAAGTATAAAGAAACTTACGCCTAACCCTATGTTTGCAAGTTAAGTTTGAGTAAAACGTTGATTGCTTTAAACCCTTTCCTAATAAGTGTCATTTGGATGCAGATTCATTATTCGGAATGGTTAGAACTCAGGGAAATTGAGGTCAGGGGGCATCATAGCAAGGACCACCAATGTCGACGCCGCCACCACCATCACCTGAATTAGCTCTCATATTGCACTACTTAGAGGATATTAATGAGACATTAAAGGGACACCAATCAATAGATGTGGAAGTAGAGCCCCCACCATTTGGAGTGGGTAACCCAAAAGCGTCAAGGGACTCAAAGGGAGGACATCCACAAGGGCACATCACCAGAGAACTACAAAAAATCAAACTCCCAGAGTTTTTCGGGGGACATGCAAGTGAACGTGTTGAGGAATGGTTGGAAGGAATGACGAGATGTTTTTCCCTGAGAGACTATGCGTCCACGTCAAAAGCGAAGATAGTGATCTTTCAGTTGAAGGACAATACCTTGAACTTGTGGGGTAATTTGGAGAGGAAGTTGCACCTTAACCCAATCACTATCTCATGGGATATTTTTGAGGAAAGGTTCCAAAGGAAATATTTTCCTACTTACTGTGAGGAACAACAGGTAGGAGCATTTCATGCCCTAATTCAAGGAGTTAGTAAAATATGTCTCATACATGGATATCGATCAGCGACAAGCAGAACGTTTTGTGTATGGGTTAAACCCTAAGATAAGGTCCATGGTGTGGATGTGGAAACCATCATCAACAATTGAAGTAGTTGAAAATGCTCGTTACGCATAGGAGCATATGAGATTAAACGAAGGTATGAGATCAACCATTCCACAACATCCTGGATTCGTGGGGAAGGCCCCTAGGACCTTCTCCAGGGGAGGAAACTCTAAGCCACCTCCTTATTGCAATAGAGTCGCACCTAGAGCAGATTCAACAAGTATTTCAATGGCAGCAAGTGCATCATCTCACTCATCACCCACGACACAAGTAAGTCCACTACCTTCTCGGGGAGCAGTTAGTAGGGGAAGGAAATCATTTTATAGACTGTCACAGGGCAAGGTGCAGGTTCCATATCGTGTTACTTGTTGGGGGTGTGGAGGACCCCATTACCAGCATGACTGTCTAGAGTCACAACCAGACTTTGTGCATAAAGAAGTAAAGGCTCCAATGGGAAGAGCGAGTAGTAGCCACCATATTTATGTAGCAGTTAATAACCTCCAGGTAGAACATCAATCCACTCTGATGGAGTCGTCAGGTACGCTAAATCATGTTGATGTTAAAAAAAAAATTGACTATGGTGTTATACATAGTTTCATTTCACCTTATGCATTAAAAAAGTGTGGGTTGGCAGCCTACAAGCACGATGACTTTAAACAAGTTGAGATGGCTTCAGGTGGGAAACAAGCAGTAGGACCTAGCGTTGATAATTGTGTTTTTGATCTGGGAGTGTGTACTACTAGGTTGAAGGTGTATGTTACTGCTCTAGGGACATATGAACTAATAATTTGGATGGACTGGTTAGAATCCCATCGAGCTATGGTAGATTGTTTCGCGAAGAGGGTGATTTTTGTTGATGATGAAGGAAGGTCAGTAGAGATCCATGGTATACGGAAGAAACTGTCTCTACACTTTATCTCAATAATGAACGTTAAATGTTGCATGAGGAAAGGTTATTGATTATATGTAGTGGAAGCGGTCGATGAAGGGAAAGGACCCTCTATGGATCAGTATCCAATATTGTCAGAGTTTAAGGATGTTTTCCCGAAAGAGTTGCAAAGGTTACCTCCTGAGAGGGAGCTTGATTTTACCATTGAGCTAAAACCTTGTGCAAAGCCAATTTCCAAGACATCGTATAGGATTACAGCGCTAGAACTTTGTGAGTTGCAGATACAGTTGAAGGAACTACTTGACGTAGTTTGATAACACCCAGTGTTTCACCTTGGGGTGCACCAATAATATTTGTCAAGAAGAAGGACGGTTCCTTACGATTGTGCATAGATTACAGGGACTTGAATCGTGCTACAACGAATAATAGGTACACAATACCACGAATAGATCATCTCTTTAATCAGATGAAGGGAGCAACAACTTTCTCAAAAAATGATCTACGATCAGGGTATCACCAATTAAGGATTAAGGAAGGTGATATTCCCAAAACTGCTTTTTGAACTTAGTTTGGACATTACGAGTTCATTGTAGTGCCCTTTGGTTTGACCAATGCTCCAGCAATATTCATGTGCCTCATGAACGACATATTCTGAAAGTAATTAGACTGCTTTGTATAGGTCTTTCTTGATGATATCCTTATATATTCCAAGAATGAAAGAGAACATGAGGAAAACTTACGAGTGGCATTGTCATGCCTTAGAGAGAACAAGTTGTACGGCAAGTTGTCAAAGTGATCTTTCTTTCAGAAAGAGATTCAAAATTTAAGTCATATCATTTTGGGTGAAGGGATTTCTATGGACATGGAAAAGGTGAAGGCCATAATGGATTGGCCAGTGTCGAGAAATGCTCATGATGTGAGAAGCTTCATGGGGATAGCTCGTTATTATCGAAGGTTTGTGGAAGGATTATTGAATATTGTGAAACCCATCACCACCTTGCAGCGCAGGGGGGTCAGGTATGAGTGGAAAAATGAGTGCTATGTTGTATTCATCTGATCCAGGTGGATATTAGTGGCCACCCACCTACTCCAACTGGCTCCTCTTGTCCATTTTTTATTCAGCACGTTCTTATGTACTTCTTTGTAATTGTGGGTTGTACACTTATGGGGTTGTATGAATCCCCACACATACTCCAGGTGGATACTGGTGGCCTCTCGCCTAATCCAACTGGATTATTTTGTATGTTTTCATGTCAGCACATCTTGTTGTACTTCCAGGGCCGTTTTGGGGCCCTAAATGTTGTTTTTTTGTCTCGCCACAGTCAAACTAAAAAAGAAGTTAGAGTTTGATGGTGGAATGTGTAGTTCTCTTAAAGACCTTTCCAATGGGATATCACATGCCTAAAACGAAGGTCGTGTGCAAAAGTTACGACCCTGGGAAGTTGAGTCACCAACTTACACCAACTTACCCATAGGGGCCCACATGACTTTTGGCGTTCCACCTTCTAGGGTTAGGTTTTTGGATGTATAGGGTTTTGGCATTCATGAGTAATATCAAAAAGGTATCCGGAGCCTCATTTTAATCCATTCTTCTCAACAGATGCGCGTAGCAGCCACATCTCTTCTCAGAGATAGCTACCACCATTCGAGCAAGTGTTTTCAATCTGCAGTTTTACAGTTTCAACCTATTTCATCATTCAATGGAAGATATTGTTCCCTGGACATCTGTGCTATTTTTCATATCTTTGTGTTTATTGTAGTCAGTCTATTAATTAGTTCATTCCACTCCTAAATCTGGATCAGTGGTATCAGAGTGTTCTGCTCTTCATTTATTTTTCTTCGTGCATGTCCCCGACAAGATCTGGGTACAAGAAGTTGGGACTCGAACCAATAGATCCATTGCAAAATCGGTTGCATCAAGCCCGACAACAACCCATGGGGGATGGAAAGAAAGATGATGGAGCAGGAGATCCTATTAAAATGTTGCTCTAGGAATCCCTCGCGCGACAAAGGAACAAAATGATGGATAGATTCGCGCAGATCCTTCGATGGCTTCCCATGGGAGAAGCATCTTCATCAAGCGGCCATGCAACCCCCTTCACGATACAAGTAAATTTTGATATTCCGTTATTTGAAGGACTGATAGATGCGGATGTTGTAGATAAATGGTTGAATCTGCTCGAAGGGTATTTTTTGGTCCACATTTTTTCCGATAGGGAAAAGATCACTTTTGCACTCCTCAAGGTCATTCCCCATGTTAAAGACCGGTGGGATACTTACTCTGAACAAAGGGCAGTAGAGGAATCTACAATGTTTGTGGTGGCCCCTACATGGGATTCCTTTCGGGATGCCATCAAGGAACAGTACTACCCTGTTGGAAGCTATGAGGACCAATACACCAGATGGACCACCCTACGTCAAGAATGGGACCAGACAGTACCAGATCTCACCAATATTTTCCATACCTTGTGCACCAAATTGGGTATCAAAGACTCTGAGCGCCATTTGGTGCTCAAATACCACGTTTGTTTTCATAGATATATTCAAACAGAAATGGAGTTTCTGGACATCGCCTCATTGGGGACGACTTATAGATACGCGGTCAAGATCGAGTAGAAATTTAAGCATAAAAGGCAAGAGTTTGGATCTGCAAACCCCTCACAACCAAAGCAGGGAAAATGCATTCCCAACCCACACAGCAAGGGACCAAGTCGATATGGTCGCCCTCAAGACAACCAGTCCAAGCCACAACACAAGAAGGGCAATGAGAAGACGAAGAAGGACACGGGAAAATGGTGTGAGTACCATAAAATCCCTTGGCACAACACCGAAGAATGTCGCTCCAAGAAGTCACTCATGGTCGATCACTCATGGTCGAACTGAAGGCTTTCGAGTCAGAGGCCGATTCTGATTCCGAATCAAATCTTGAAGGAGGGAAGAAGATTATCAAAGTTGAACCCAGTGCCACTATCACTACCACCAAAGTCCGACCAAGCGAACTAGAAGAACTAGAGGAAGGAGAACGCCTCTTTCACTCGCAGATGTGGGTAAAGGGCGCTCCCCTTCATTTCATTGTCGATAGCAGGAGTCATAAGAACCTGATTTCAACATAGGTCATCAAGCGGCTGGACCTGCCAACGACACTGCACTTGCAACCCTACACCATTGGCTGGCTTCACCAAGGAAGAGATCTTTGTGTCAACCAATAGTGTTGTTTTCCCTAGGTAATCAAGCCTTTCAAAGATGAGGTATTGTGTGATATTTCTCCCCTTGAAGTTTATGATGTTCTTTTATGAAAACCATATTTTTGGAAGCGTCATTTTGTGTATGAGTCTAGACCCCGCAGTGTTATTATTACTTTGGGTAGACAATTGTACAGGATACTAGTGGTAGCGTCGTCTACTGTTATTTCTTTAATCTATGCTAAGCAATGCAGTACAGTCATCTCATAGACCGGGAAATTCCTATTCTTTGTGATCTATGCTCACAGTAAGTAGAAGGTCGTCGCCACATCCATGTCCTGTACACAGAGCTTCTCTTTGCAACAGAAACAAGTGGATGGGATCATGGAAGAATACAAAGACATCTTCTCCTCCCCTGCAGGGGTATTGACACACTGCCAAGTCAAGCATCCAATTGATCTAACCCACGATGCACCTCTACCTAATGGAACGGTCTATCGTCACTCGCTGATGGAAAATGACAAATCAGGCGACATATCCAACAGTTGCTTCAAAAGGGGCACATCAGACCTAGCTACTCCCCTTGTGGAAGCCCGATTGTACTAGTGCAGAAGAAGGACAAGACTTGGTGACTTTGCATTGATTAGATAGCCTTAAACAAAATCACAGTCAAGAACTGGTACACCATTCCCGGGATTGATGAACTTCTTGACCAACTCAAGGGGGAAAATTTCTTCAGCAAGAATGACCTAAATTCTGGCTACCACCAGGTTCCCATCGAACCAAATGATGTATGGAAGACAACCTTCAAATCTAAAGAAGGTCTATTCGAATGGATAGTCATGCCCTTTGGCTTAACAAATGCAATAACCACTTTCATGAGGTTGATGGATGATGTATTGAGACCCTTCACCAACTCCTTTGTGGTGGTATATTTGGATGACATCCTCATATTCAATAGAACGTGGGAGGAGCACATGCAGCATATTCAACAGGTTTTGATCACTCTGGGGTAGCACAAGTTATATGCCAACTTGGAAAAATCATCTTTTGGCATGAACAAGGTCCAATACTTAGGCTACATTGTTGATGAGCATGGGGTACATGTTGATCCAACTAAGATCCAAGTTATCCGTGACTGGCAAGACCTGACCACACTGACCGAGCTTTGGAGCTTCTTGGGACTAGCCAACTTCTACCAACGGTTCGTGTTGGAATTCTCCCATATTGCATGGGCCCTCATCCAGGTGACCAAGGGAGGTGGTAGGGCCAAGTTCATGTGGGGGAAGGAGAAGCAACGAGCATTCGATGATCTGAAGCGTCGCTTGTGCTCAGCTGTAGTACTCTCCTTGCCTAATCTGTAACAATCATTCGAGATTGAGACTGATGCATCTGACTATGTTGTGGGCACAGTTCTCACTCAACACAAGCATCCGGTGGCATACTATAGTGAGACACTCTCTGATACTGTCTGGAAATACCCCACCTATGACAAGGAAATGTATTCCATTGTGCAGGCATGTTGTCAATGGAAACATTACATTCTGGGAAAAGAGACGATCATACACATTGATCGCAAGCCTCTGCAGTTTATACAGACACGGGGGAAATTGCAAAACGACCACCATCAAAAGTGGTCCACCTACCTGCAACAGTCCCATATCAACATCAGGTATAAGACAAGTATCTCCAATCATGTCGTTGACTGCCTCAGTCGACCTCCCGTGGCTGCACTCACCACTGTGCTCCATTCTTGTGGACATGAAACATCTGAGTGGCCCCAACTTTATCAGCAAGATCCGAACTTAGCCACCACCTATTAGCTCTTGGGTACAAGCACAACTGTCACCGATTTTCACATTCATCATGAACTCTTATGACACCTAGGCCATCTCTGTGTTCCTACAAGCGAGTGTGCAAAGCTGATTTGGGAAGCCCACTACAGGCGAGTGGCAAGATATTTTGGTGTGGAGAAAATTGTGGTCATTCTTCAAAAACATTTTTATTGGCCAAAACTTCGACATGATGTCAACAAGTATATCATATATTTCACTGCATGTGCCATTTCCAAGCCATCCATCAAGAAGCAAGGCTTATACACCCCTCTTACTATTCCCGAGAAGCCTTGGGAATCCATCTCAATGGATTACATGTCTGGCTTGTCGTCCACCAAGCAAGGAAATGACTGTGTATTTGTGGTCGTTGATCGGTTTTCAAATATGGCCATCCTCACAGCCTGCAAGAAGAATATCACAGTGGCAGATATTGCCAAGCTCTTCTTCGAACGAGTGTGGGTCCACTTTGGGATACCACAGACCATTATCTCCGACTGGGACAACAAGTTCCTCAGCACATTTTGGTCGAGTCTCTATTGGACACCTAGCTCACAAAATCCATTGCTTTCCACCCCCAAACCGATGACCAAACAGAGGTCGTCAATCGAATGATTATGCACATCCTGCACATGTACAATTCTAAGCATCCACGTACATGGGATGCGAGTCTCCCCTATGTTCAAGGCAATTACAATAGGGCTCTCCATAGCTCCACTGACCATAGCCCATTTCAGGTGGGTCTGAGATTCCAACCTTTGGGACCCATTGATGTTGCACTTCCTCTTACCACCGCATAGACAAACTCTTCCCATGATCAGTCTGTGATCGACAAAGCCACCAGATTCATTGAATGGATTCAACACATCCGCTAACATGTCCAGGATATTTTGTAGAAATCCAATGCTAAGTACAAGCAACGCCATGATAAACACAGGGTACCACACCATTTTCAAGTTGGCAACAAATTTTGGTTACATTTGCAGAAGGATCATCTCACGAGGCCCCATCGGAAGCTTCACCCACTTCATTATGGGCCTTACACAATCACCAAGGTTGTGGGTAGCAATGCTTTTGAGCTCAACACTTCACCCTTCCTTGGCATGCATCCAATGTTCAATGTGGACCTCCTTCGGCCATATTTTCCACCATTATTGGACACCTCATATATCGCAGAATAGTTGACACCAACAGATCTCAAACCTAACTGCATGGAACAAGCATCCACTAATCAGACAGTGGACACACAGTTCAAGGGCACTCACTAGCAGAGGATCCAGCTTTATCAAGTTGTCAAGGCAGGGCAATTCCTACAACAAGGAAAGTGGCTCACCCGAGGCCAAATCCAGTAGAAGTTTCCTCGCCTGATGGGGGAAATCAACGCAATGGAGACCATTTGTTCCTAAGGGGGCAGGATTGATCCAGGTGGATATTGGTGGCCACCCACCTATTCCAACTGGCTCCTCTTGTCCTATTTTGTTCAACATGTTCTTATGTACTTCTTTGTAATTATGGGCTCTACACTTCTGGGTTGTTTGAATCCCCACACATCCTCCAGGTGGATACTAGTGGCCTCTCGCCTAATCCAACTGGCTTATTTTGTATGTTTTCATGTCAGCACATCTTGTTGTACTTCAAGGGCCGTTTTGGGGCCCTAAACGTTGTTTTTTTGGCTCGCCACAGTCAAACTATAGACGAAGTCAGAGTTTGACAACTAAATGTGTAGTTCTCTGAAAGACCTTTCCAATGGGCTATCACGCGCCTAAAACGGAAGTCGTATGCAAAAGTTACGACCCTGGGAAGTTGAGGTACCAACTTACACCAACTTACCCATAGGGGCCCACATGACTTTTGGCATTCCACCTTCTAGGGTTAGGTTTTTGGATGTCTATGGTTTTGGCATTCATGAGTAATATCAAAAAGGCCTCTAGAGCCTCAATGTAATCAATTCTTCTCAACGAATGCACGTAGTAGCCACATCTCTTCTCAGAGATAGCTACCACCATTCGAGCAAGTGTTTTCAGTCTGCAGTTTTATAGTTTCAGCCTATTTCATTATTCAATAGAAGATATTGTTCCTTGAACATATGTGTTATTCTTCATATCTCTGTGTTTATTATAGTCGGTATGTTAATCAGTTCGTTCTACTCCTAAATCTGGATCATCATCAAGCTTAAGAGGTTACTAATCGGTGCGCCAATTCTACAAGTGTCGGATATGGAGAAGGACTTCATAGTCTGAACGAGTGCCTCAAAGCAAGGATTTGGGGTCGTGCTAATGAAATATGGGGGACTGATAGCATATGCGTCAAGAAAGTTGAAGCAACATGAGGAGCTTTACGCTACTCATGATTTAGATTTGGCAACTGTAATGATAGCTCTGAAGCTTTGGAGGCATTATCTAGTGGGGCGAAGCTTTGAGCTCAAAATAGACCATGAAAGCTTAAAGCATCTATTCACTTAAAGGGATCTCAATGTCAAGCAGAGGCGATGTAGTGAGATTATGAGTGAGTATGATTTTGGAATTTCATAAATCAAGGGAAAGGAGAATGTGGTCATGGATGCCTTAAACAGGAGACCATGTATCTTCTCCTTGGTTCCCTTAAAGGTTAATTCAAGGGAGCGAGTGTTGGGGAAAATTATTGGAGATAGTTGGTATTTAAAGGTTACTTCAGCCCTCCAGAATGGGAGGAAGTTAGAGCCAAGATATGAAGGATATGACCTTGAAGCAGATGGATTGTTAAGATATCAGGGAAGGATGTACATCCCCGAGGGTGGGGATATGTGAAGCATCATACTCAAGGAAGCCCATAAAGCACTTTACTGTGCGCATTTGGGTGTGAAGAAAATGTACGCATATATGAAGAATCTTTTCTTCTGGGTAGGCATGAAGCATGATGTAGTCCATTTCGTCGCCAAGTTCCTTGAGTGTCAGCAAGTGTAGGTCATTCATCACCACCCAACAGGTCTCCTACAACCGCATGATGTTCCTATCTCCAAGTGGGAATTCATTTATATGTACTTCATTGTGGGATTTCCACTCACATCACTAAGGCACAATGTCATTCTTGTTATAGTTGATAAGTTGACCAAGAGTGCTCATTTTATTCCATTTAGAGACGCTTACAATGTCATTGATGTGGCACATGTTTTAATAAGTGAATTCATCTGTCTGCATGGGTTTGCCAGGAAAATCATTTCAAATAGGGACTCTCGGTTTACCTCTAGGTTTTGGACAAGTTTGCAGTCAGCGTTGGGGACTCAGTTGAACTTAAGCACAACATATCATCCCGAAATGGATGGGAAAACTGAGAGAGTAAATCGGGTTATGGAATACAATCTTAGGATGTATGTTATGGATAACCAAACCCATTGGGAGAAGTACCTACCTTTGGTAGAGTTCGCCTACAATAACATTTTTCACAACTCCATTGGAATGTCGCCCTATGAAGCTTTGTAAGGAAGGCCATGAAATACACCATTGAGTTGGGAAAGGTTAGAAGATTGAGTGACAGTAGGGCCATAATTGATTCAAGAGATGGAGGAATAGATGATTCAGATTAGACAATGACTAAAGGAGGCACATGATAGACATAAAATTTATGTTGATGCCCACAGGAGTAACTAAAGTTATAAAGTGGGAGATCATGTTTTCATTTGTATCAGACCTAATAAGAGTAGCATTCGGTTTGGGAATGGGACAAAGTTGTTGCCTCGATTTATAGGAACGTTCAAAATCCAAAAGAGAATTGGACTTGTTTCCTATCATCTTGTACTGCCATCCCACTTGCAAAAAACTCATAATGTTTTTCAAGTATCTGTTCTATGTCATTATGTTGTTGACGAATCTCACAAACTAAATTGGAAGGAATTGTAGGTCTCGGACACGGGAACCATCATGGTCGAACCATTATGCATATTATACCATAGGGTCTGACAACTTAGGAATCGTTTGGTAGACCAAGTTAAGGTTCAGTGGGACAAGTATAGCCCAGGATCTACGACGAAATCAGCCCTCACTTTTTTTACCACCTCGGGACTATGTTTCTTGAAGGTTGGTTGTATGTAATGCCACTTTTGACTTAGGCAGCTAGAATTATTTATGGCCTAATCGTATGTTATTTTATTATTAACTATGGAACACTATTAATTATAAACTTAAAATTTTAGACATATGGACCTTCGTGAATGTTAATACTATGAATGTTTATCGTTATTTGAATTATGATGGATATTATGCAACCTAATTCTAGCTTGAAATTTTTAAAATTTAAAGTTGTTGGTAGATGTATATTGATTTAATGATATGATTAAATGCATTTACATGATAATAATGTATGGATGTGTATGATTTTGTGTTATAAACTAATCTGCAGATTAATGAGCTATAAAATAGCCAAGGGATAATGATAATAAAGGGTTGATGTCGTGAACATCAACTAATAAACAATATGGTATGAATCTTTGTATGTGAAATTATGTTAGTTCAAATGCATTGCTATGATATGTGGGCAAGTGCAGTTTTTTCAAGTAGCGAGACTTCCTGAAACTGAAAATACGATGACAAAATTCCAGCAACATAGTGTCAATGTAAGGTCCATGATAGGGTGTTGACCCTAGTTCTATTAGGAGGGGTGGAGGCATTTCCCACCGCGTATCATCTGAAACATGAAGTCATGGGAGGACGGTGTTAGATCACACTCCCCTAGACATGTGATGATGACTGAAAGTTGCCTTTTGGGGAATCTTGGTCAAGGTAGTTGACACTTCAGCTTACGGGTTTTATCTGGAATTAGGTCAATATAGTTGACGTTCCAAGATAGTCCAATAGAGGAAGGATATGGATGGAAGATGTAAGTAGGTTAGGGAGGAAGGATGATTAGAATTAGTTAAGGGTGTGTGGGGTTTCTAATCTTATAGCGTAATTGTTTGATTTTCTTTTGCCAAAAAAAAGGAGAGAGACAAGGGGCTGAATTGAACTACCATTATCTAGGTGAATGTTGTTTGAGTTAAATTATTATAATTGAAGGATTCTGCAAATAATGTAAATGGTTTATTATTCTTTACGAAATTAATAGCATTGTTGATTGGATTGGAAGCATACAAGAATTGCATTAGATGTGATAATTATTGTCATTAGTACACGTGCGAGTCATGTATGTGTTAGCTACGCATACATGCCTTGCACATGTACACTAGTATTTATGAATGTTTAAATTAATGTTGTGTGTATCTGATCTAGATGTAAAAATCATATTATTAATATCCTTGTATTGTAAGTTACTATAACTTTGGGACAAAGTTTCTTAAAGGGTGGGTGTATGTAACACCCGATTAATTTAATTTAATTATTATAATTAATTAATTTAAATTAAGTCAATTAATTATTGAGTTAATAAGATTTTATTTTATTTTTTTAATTTAGTAATGTAACAAACAAGGGATTTAATATTTTATTGTTTTGGGATAAGGGAGGTTGGAATATTGATGAGGGGGTGGGGGGGCAGGGGGGCGCGTAGCTGGATGGAGGGACAAGGAAGGGGGTTGGGGCATTGGGAAGGCATTCGAGGGGAAGATTCAAGAGAGATTCGAGAAAGAAAAGGGTTGGAAAAAAATTTGGGGTAGGCTTACTAGTGAACTAGAGTTGCTGGGATTTTGTGCTCGGGGACTAGGACATCATATTTCCTGGAGCTAGGGAGTTGGAGAGGATTTATTCCTAGCTAGTTGGGAGGAATCAGTTTTCAGCCAGGTTATCAAGGAAATTTAGCAAGAGGCAAGAAAGGGACAACCTTCTTCTTCAAGGGGTATTTAACTGATTTTACTTATTACTGTTTTTATTTTATTTTTTTATGTAATGAAGGATACAAATACATACTTATATCTGGAAGATAGGTTAAAAGACTTAGGTTTTAACTAATTCATATACTTTATTTATACTAGAACATCACCATAATTAGATTTTCTTGATGAAAATAGTTACATAAATTAAATGACAGGTAAACAGAATGATAACAAATTATTGTGAAACTATGAATCCCATAAATGGGGTTTTACAGATGACATACTTATCTATTCCAAGTCATAGGAAGAACATGAGCAACACTTGGGATTGGTGATACAAGTGCCAAGGGAGCATTAGCTATATGCCAAGTTGGGCAAGTTTGTTTTTTACCAAGAGAAGATCCACCATTTGGGGCTCATCATTTTAGAGGAAGGCATAGCAGTGGATCCAAAGAAGATTGAATCCATTGGGGAATGGCCAACACCAAACAATGTTTCTAGGGTTAGATATTTTATGGGAATATTTGGATACTATAGGAGGTTTATAGAAGGATTCTCTAAGATTGTTCATCCAATCACTTCTTTACAAAATAAGAGAACTAAATTTGAATGGACATCAAACTAAGAAGAAAGTTTTCAACTATTGAAGGAATTACTTACTAGTGCACCTATTTTGAAAATTGTGGACCCAAATGAAAATTTTGTGGTATGCACAATTGAATGCAAAGAAGGACTTGGTGGAGTCCTTACTCAAAATGTACATGTCATTAGTTATGAGTCCAAAAATCTTAAAGAACATGAGATGAATTATACCACACATGATTTAGAGTTTACTGCCATAGTACATGCATTAAAGATGTGGATACATTACTTAATGGGGAAGAAATTTGAATCGAGGATATAGACCACATTGGTCTGAAATATTTGTTTGAACAACCAACTTTAAATTCTAGGTAAACAAGATGGTTGGAATTTTTAAGTGAGCATGACTTTGTCATCAAGCATATAAAAGGAAAAGAGAATAAAGTTGTTGATGCACTTAGCAGAATGGTACATATCATGCATGCTACAACCATTAGTATGTATGAATCAGATTTAAAGAGAATAATTTTAGAGGATATTGTTGTAGACTGACATCACCTACAGGAAAAAGAAGGCTTATATCAAGAAGATGTACAACAAAAATTTAAAGATTATAAGTGAGGAGAGATGGAATATTGATGCATGAAAATAGAGTTTATAATGTTCCTAATTATGGATAATTAAGGAAGTTGGTGTTAAAAGAAATGCATAATGTTCCATATGCTGGACATCTTGGTTACCAGAAAACAACGTAGCAATAAGAAACTAAAATTTTTGTCCATGAATGAAAAGGATGTGGATGATTACATAGTCAGGTGCATGAAATGTCAAAGAGTGAAGGCTAAGCGTAAACACTTAGTGGGTTTGTTACAACCATTGGCAATTCTAGAGTAGAAATGAGAAGTGGTAACAATTGATTTTATAACTAAATTGATCAGGACAACAAGACAACATGATTCAATAATAGTAGTTGTTGGATAAGTTGACAAAGGCTACTCACTTTATTCCAATGAAACCAAATCA
>ML796728.1:42597-63225 GCA_009831015.1 Picea engelmannii
GACTTCACTCTAGGGTTTTACATCCTCCCCCACCTAAGGTCGTTGTCGACCTCGACAACACCTCCAAAATATGCAATGTCCAACTCTACCCAAACTCATGTCTCCATTCGCAACTAAGTCCACTAGAAACCCCAAGTCTCGTGTCATTGGAAACCCCAAGTTTCCCTTCATCATGTCTATCTCATGCACAATTTTTTACCAAAGTCAGTCAAACCACTTCGCCTGCAAAACGAATATCCCAAGTTCGTTGTATCAATCTATGCACCAAACTATGATCCACAACCACACAATGTTTCACATTGATATGATAATCATCATAGCTTGCAACAATGACATGTGGCATTAAGGACAAAATTGCAACTTTGGCCAGCACCAATCCATGAGTATGCACATCCCCGCGTCCTCAAAGTTGTTTCTATCCACAAGTCTCGTTACTCTACCCAACTCCTAGATCGAGGCTAAGTTCTTCTACTTTGCCCAGCTTTGCCAAGTCTTCACACAAATCCATAACTGTTATCAAGCTACCCAACTGTTACCCCCACTCCACTGTGCTAATTGTTGTCCTCTGCAACCCAACAACTATTGTCTTCGTTTTGCAAAAGTAAGATCACAACCTTCCTCCAACTCACCAAGTCTTTGTCCTTCAAATTTTGTTGCAGCACCCTTCTCCAAGGCACCCAAGGTCGCATTACCCACTTCCTAGGCAACACACCCCCTATCAAACCACTCAATAGATAAAGTATTCCCAAAAGCCAAGTCCACCAAAGCTTCGATCAAATGATCTATCTTATTTATGCTTTCGTGCACAAGTACCTAGGAACCAATCTAACTTTCCTTTGACGAGCATCCCAACTCTTCAAGTCATTATGCAAAGGAAGTGAGTAGTTTGACTTTGGACAAAGATTGTGCACGAGATAACCATGACGAAGGGAAATTTAGGGTTTTCATCGGATGGGAACTTGGGGTTTCCACTTGGTATAATATTTGGAGTTTCCAGAGGCACAAAAATTGGGGTTTCCAACAAACTTAGTCACGAATGGAAGCATGAGTTTGGATACAGTTAGAGATCGCAAATTTTGGAGGTGTCGTCACGGTCGACAACCACTTCAAGTGGAAGAGGATGTGAAGACCCCTAGCTAAAGATACACACCCAACCGACTTGATGTTGTGACAATTAGGACAAGTTGGGGTTGCCAAATATACCAAGTGGTATGAGCGTGTCAAACAAAGCAAAGTGTTAACGATGGTGTCTTTATATCAAGCAACCCTAGACACCTTGGGTATGTGACACACCCAAGACCCCTTGGGCATGTCACACATCAACTGATATTCAATTAATACGTGACAAAGACACCAATGTATGATGTAGATGCCCTACGACAAAAGCAACCGACCAAACGATTTGGCAAGAAGTCATGGGAAAGACTTGGACACTACACAAAGAGACAAGTCAACTACAAGAAGGTAGGACGCACTTACAAAAGTCGACTTGAGATGCCTAAGGGACACACACACCCAAGAGATGGGTCAACTTGGCACATTGAGTGGGCACAACACATGGTCAAATAGGTAGACTTGCCAAGGCACCTATAGACACAATGGTTCATTTGAGGAGTCTATGCATATATAAGGGCGCACGAATGAGGCACAAAGCATTCATCCAAGTAAGGATGGCATAGAGACATGAAGTAACTTTCACTAAATTTCTATTAGTTGGACGATCAACACAAAGATTAAACAAAAGGCACAACAATGAATCAAAGGTTGGATGAAGACAGAGTCTTGGTGAAGTGTTCTCTCACAAAAACGAGCACACAAGGACGATAAAGTGCGGAGCAAATATTTGGAGTGATCCATTGACAAGCTAAGGCACCAGTACTTCTATTATGTTGAGAGATTGTTGGACACACCAAATTTGGAGTGCAACAAGCCAAGTCTACACAAATGGCAAAGTTGGACGAGTCAACAAGAAGCAAAGCATGCTCTTGGATGTTCAATTGACGCTTCTGTCTAGTGACTTTGTGGCAAGGTTCGACATGGAACTAAAGCAAGGTGCACAACTTGATGAAGGGTCCAAACGACCACAAGGGCATTAGGCAAGGCTAATAGAACATGGAGTGTGACAAAAGTATAGATCGAAGTTGTATTGTGACAATAATTGTTGTTACTATTTAAGTCATGTACTCGTCTTGTGAAACGATTAAATCGTTGTACTCAATAGTGTAACTTGTAACAATACTTGGGTGTTTGCCCAGTTGGTCCACCCATTCATATTTAATCTCTCTACTACAATTACATGTTCTTAGTGTCTTTTAGCCAAGTATGAGAACTTTGTAATTGTAAATGGCTCAAGACAAACAATGTATGCTTCCTAAGTGAAGCATGGTGCAAACAAAGTAGGTTTTGGTTTGGTTAGGCCCACAAAATCAAACATCATGATGTCACATGACCCTCAAGTGTCTAGTGAAATCTTGGGCATACTATAAGACCATGACATTAACTCATTGTTCAACTCACAAATAACATCACCAAATAAACTTAAAACCTAAATGAAAAGAGTAATATAATTATTCCTCCAAATAAACTTAAAACCTAAATGAAAAGAGTAATATAATTATTCCTAGCAACCACTCAAACTACACACAATTAACACTCTTATCTCACACCTATAATAGTTCGTCGAGCATATCTATATATCGTTATATCCTATGCAACTATTTTCCTACTTGACCGTTCTACTTTATCCCTTGCAATAGTGTTTTAATGTTTGTCCATTATTTGCCCTAAAACTATTGAATAAAAACTAATGGAAAAATATTTATTACAGCATATACATTAAAAAAAATACACATTAAAAAACTACAAACTTGCTCCAATGTTTACTGTTTGTCAATTATTTGCCCTTACACTATTGAATAAAAACCAAGGGGAAAAAAAAATAGTACAGCATATATATTAAAAAAAATACACATTAAAAACTACAAATTTTGTAAGACACGCAAATAGGAAATATAATAATATTATAACACCAAAAAAATCTTCAAAAAAGCGTCAAAGACACGCAAAAAGAAAATAATATAACCAGAAAAGACTACAAAATGTTTAAGATACGCAAAACCGATATATTATAACCAGAAAAAAAACTACTAACCGTGTAATACACGCAAAATGGAAAATATTATAAACCCAAAAAACTGTTAACCGTGTAAGCCACGCAAAATGGATATATTATAACCAGAAAAAAACTACTAACCGTGTAAGACACGCAAAATGGAAAATATTATAAACCCAAAAAACTGTTAACCGTGTAAGCCACGCAAAATGGAAATATTATAAACATATTAACTGCAAATTGTGTAAGACACGCAAAACGGAAATATTACAAGACTGCAAAAAGTTGTTAAGACACGGAAAACGAAAATATTATAAAAAGTCATCAAAAAGCAGCCCCAGAGACAAATCGCACGGAAATAGAATGCCAAAATAAGTTGGGATAAAGATATAACTCAAATTAGTTGACAGAGAAACGCTAAAAGTCTGTTAAAGCAACACTACCAATATGCACAATTTCAATGAAGTTTATGATAATTAATGGAGTCTGTTAAGTAGATTAATTAACTTAATTATTTTTTTATATTTCAAAGTAAATAGGAATTTTGTAATTTTGAACACGCTTTTAATAAATAAATAAATAAATAAAAGTTTTAGCATTTAAAAAACCTAAATTTTAAAAACAAATAATAAATAAAATTATACATTAAAACAAAAAAATAGTAAAAAATACTAGGATTTTCCACTTAAATCAATGGACATCTAAACAATAGGTAAAAAAATAAAATAAAAAACAGGGATCTTCTCCTTGTCATAAAAAGTTTAGTTCTAAATGTTTTATCGTTTGGTTTTTTTTGGTTTGATTTTGCTCTAAATTGGGTGAAAAATAATTATATCTACAAAAGGGTGTTTACTAAAGGGTGTTTAGTAGGCTGGTTTATACATTCAGAAATACAAAATTTCAAGCTCAATCTCCAATGAATAAGAGTAACTCATTGAAACACTTTCGAACACAATCTCCAATAAAGAATTTAGGTTTTCCCTCGATCTCCAATAAAGAATTTAGGATTTCCCTCAATCTCCATCTTCAAAAAATTCTAAAATTTATATATCTTAAAAATTCTGCAAAACTTAATCCAAGCACACACATAAGAACCCTTCAACAAATTCTGCAAAACTCAATCCAAGCACACACATTGATTAGATTAACCAAGAAAAAAATGGCATTAAAACAAAAATACTTGCATTCACATTTTTACTTTTTTGTTTGGAAAAGGTAAGATGAAACTTATTACACCAAAATGAAATAAATGAAGCGGGAAAACAAATAATCCTAAAGAAGAATAACAATTTTGGTGATTTTTTAGTTTGGTTTTACCCAAAATCCTGTGAAGAATGGTTGGATTTACATATTTCAGTAGCTAAGTTTGTATAATCAGAGTATTCCAGAGGTTTGGTTTTTCATAATACTGAATCCATTTATGTATTCAGAAAATGCAATTTAAACAACAAAAGATAATGATTTTGTGCAGATGAGAGTGGGAGAATATTAGAAAAAAATATCTAATATTCTACTAATAAAGAAAACTTATATAATATTCTATTATTAGAGAAAATTCATCTAATATTTCTCCACCCTCGCCCTCACATACAGAAATGCAATTTGCTCCACCCTTATTCTCATACAAAACTGCAATTTAAACAACAAAACTCACCCTCATATTCAGAAATGCAAATTGCCCCTCACCTTCACATACATAAATGCAATTTAAACAACAACAAATCTAGATTTTCTCCAAAATTACACCCTCATATACAGAAATGCAATTTGCCCCACCCTAACCCTCACCCTCAAAATACAATTTAAACAAACAAAAAATAAGATTTTCAATTTAAACAACGAAAAATAAGATTTTCACCAGAATTACATAATTGGAAAAAAAAAAATACAAAACTGAAAAAATGAAAAACAAAAAAGTAAAAACGTTTAACCAACGCCCTCGATAGATAACAAAACTTAAAACAGATATAAATGAAGCGTGGAAAACAAATAGCCCCCGCTTATACCCTAGTAGATATCAGGGATTCCAACTTGGACTTGGTAATGAAGAGCAGATAACAGGGGGTATTCCCGTGAAAATTCACTTATGCACGTTTGCCCCTCCTCTATGAGTTTCTCAAGGAGGGGTGTTACCATGAAAATTCACTTCTGCACGCTTACGTGTCCACTCCATGAATTTCTCAAGGCACACTGCATCCCGCTTCGACAACCGTTCTGCGGTAAACAAAAAGGAAAATGTTAAACATGCAATCAGAAAAAAAAGATCTTTATGTAAAAGAAAATGATACATCGGTAGATTCATCCTCTTCTAAGATCCTAGCTATGACTCACTGCATCCAACCACATATTAATAATTGGTTAAACAATATTCATATCCAACTATATATTAATAATTAGTTAAACAATATTCATGATTTTCACTTATGGCCAAATAAATGAATATTACTAAATCCGTGGGATTGGTATCGGAAGGGATTGCACATGCAAATGTGAATTCCATATTGCAACCAACTCTGCGAATATCATTTCATGCAAGACGAGCATTTTTCTCAACCTGTAAAAGGTGCCCACAAATTAAAGATATCAAACCAACAAATAGAATCAATTAATATTTTTCTTCATATTTTTTTTAAAAATACTTCTTGAAGATAGACTAACCAACAAATAGAATCAATGAATATTTTTTAAATATATGTAAATATTCACATTCTTTGAACACGACAAATTTCAAACATTCATATGGATTTTGAACGACAAGTTTCAATTATCAGTTAATACGAAAAAAAAAATGAATTACTTTTGAAATAACAATTAGATTACAAAGAAATACGAACCAACCAGTGAAATCAATGAATAGTATCAATGGATAAGTTTTATTAAATATATTAGACCTCTAATAAAATTAAATGCTTATATCGACCTTCGGTTACTCGAAATTTCGAACCTTCCTACTCTGGATTAAAGGGGAAATGAAAGTACTTGTATATGAAACGGATTGTGAAATTACTTAAAAATTGTGTTGGAAGGGGAAGAATTACACAAGCTCTTTTAACTCGAATATGTATGTTAACTTTAGAAATGGTTTGGAAGAGAGGAAAGAATTGCACAGCCTCTTTTAACTGGAATGTTTAATGCGAGTGCACAGAAGGCCGATTTCATAATGGCCTTATTTAAAGAACTCTTTTTCGAGATGTTTTATGAATAAAACTTACAAAGTCATACAAAAATGTATTTATGGCAAGTAAGCCACTCCATTTAAAAAAAATACAAGGAACAGCCATCTCTTCATATACAGGACCTGAGTATTTTTCAATAAATTAGGTCCAAATCTGCAATAAATTTTAAGAAGGCCGAGGACTTTGATTTTAGTAAATATACTGCGGAAATTCATAATTTATTTTAAAAAGAAAGGGAATCGGATGCTTCGTATATATTCGTATACCATTGTATACCAAGGATCACGTCGAATATACTGAAATCATGGAGTCCGGTGTTTGTGATTCGAAACAATATCATTGTGATGAATGATTTTAAATGCTTTACAGTAAGATTCATGATTTCAACAACGGGAGAGTAAACACAGCTTAGCATATCAATTTAAATACAGGTATAGTTTCCCATAGAAAAATACAATCCAAGACACAGTGTTACCCTCTAAAACAAGAATATATATATAAATAATAACATTCTCGACTTCTATATTATCTTGGCAATTTCTAGTACACGATAGCATTTTTCCTCGGATCCTACAGGCAACCATTAGTATATGCAAAATAGGGCAGAGAATAGCAATACCTGAAACTTTGCCAGTAATTCATGTAAATAGTGGATAAGATCCTATATATTTACACAAAATTGACAAAAGATTATTACTGATGTGCCTTGCTGTGCTGCGGATGGCTTTGCATAGTTTCAAGAAGCGGTATGCTATAAAGACAAGGGCCTCTATTTAAATAAAGTAATATGATGCTGCTTCTCTGGACAGATTCACTGCGCCTCCACGGTCCTGGAAGCCGTAGCAGCCATCGACGGCGGCGCAGCAGAAGGAGGAAGAGAATGAGAAGGATCCTGAGGAGGAGGCAGCGGCGGCGGGTGGCCGTGTGCAGTAGAAAAAGACTCCGAATTTCTATGCAATCGACAGCGGAAGGACCCCGCATGAGTCGTTGGAGAGCAAACACAAGTCCTTGCTCCTCCTCCAATCGAGTCTGTGGAGGGAGATCTCTTCATTGAGGGCAATGAATTTAAATCCTTCTGAGCTGTCAAAGGAGGAGGATGCAACGCCTGTTCATGTCCGGATGAACATTGACGAGCATACGATGAACTCATGGCTTCTCCTGATAAACGATCTGCGACATAACACAAAAATACAGCATTAGGGTTAAAGATACAAAGAGATCCAACAACAAACACGGACACATACACGCAAAGAGAAGATGCACAAACAGTACAATACAGATCTTGTTAGTCCCAGCAAAGCAAAATCAAAGCACAAAGTAGAAGCAAGTCAGGACAACGGATCTTCTTAAGCATAACAAGAAGAGAAAGAAGATGATTCAGGAACCGGTAAGACCAAAAGCTCACCTTACAATCCACCCCAACGGAACGGTCAACTGAACGGATCGAACAAAAACCGCCGGAAAATTAAAATTAATGCCCACGATGATAACGATCACGATCGAAGGGCGAAGCGAAGAAGGAAAGGATTCAGAATGCCAAGGAGCTTCCAGAGACGGAGCGGCAAACTGCATTACACTGGTAGGCTCTGCTATTTATAGATGGAGATCAAGATGGAGCAGAGAGTTTGGGGTAGGGAGCGGAGCGGAGCGTCTCGGGTGGAGGGAGCGTTGGCATCCTGACCGAACCGGGGGACCTACCGTCCGCCTTAACGGCCGGCAAAAGCCACTTGATTCTCCGTTCCTCGCAAACCAAACCAAGTCAATAATATTGGTAGGTGGACTAAAAATTAACTTGACGTGACGCGAGAAGTTTCGGCTGAGTAAATGCAAAGGCCTGGTCCTAGGGTTAGGGTTTCCATACATTACAAATTGAAATTTTCAAAAATGCCGTATAATTGTACAACCCCGTGGTAAAAGCTTTGTCCGAGGCGCAAGGTTCGAATCCCTTGTCGTTCAGTGCCTTGTCGTTCAGTGCAATGCTTAGGATATCCTTGGCATTTAGATTTCAAAAATGTTATATAATTATACAATCCCGTGGTAAAAACTTTGTCCGACGTGCAAGGTTCGAATCCCTCCTCATTATTCAGTACAATGCTTAGAGTCTGATCAAGTAAAAATGTTATATAATTATGCAACTCCGTGGTAAAAACCTTGTGCAACTCCGTGGTAAAAACCTTGTCCGAGGTGCAAGGTTCGAATCCCTCCTCATTATTCAGTGCAATGCTTAGAGTCCGATCGAGTTTCATAGGTTAGCTTAGGATGAAGTGCGGATTAAAAGTGAATTTGGTGTCTGTAAAAAGTTACACCCACCCATAACCATAATTAAGTTGGGAAACGTGCAGAGGATGAGAAGCGTGAAGGCGATTACTGAGTATGACAATGCGTATGCTTTTCATTTTTTTATTATTGGTTATTGTGATAATTAATGCGCGAACATGGGTGAATGTGTTAATGCCTTACAGAAGCAAAGCACTTTCTGGATGGGTCATCATATTCCCTAGCCTTTTTATGTCATTATCAAATTAAATGTTGACATCTGTAAGCTGTCACATGGCACGCGCTTTACTAAATTCATGGAGACACGTGTGGTCATAAAAGGAGTTAAATTAATACGATGCTTGACCCGCAAGGTGTATAATAGGGCTCATCAATTATTGAAAATATGAATACTTGTCCTCGCATAGAAGGAATCCATAATTGTATTATGGAATGGAAGGGACAGCTCTTTGTCCTAACCATTATTTATGACAAATCACTCGAACCTTTCAAAGTTTGCTTAGCGCATTTAACCCTTTCTCTTAATTATACATTAAGTAAATCCATCCTTATCTCTAACCTTTCTAGAATTATCTAGAGGATTGCAAGCTTGTAACTTATGAGAAAAGCCTTGTGAAAGCATGACGTTCTGAACCATTTTCAAGGTAATTATTAATTTTTAATTTTAGGAGGAATGTATTGGTAAGGGCTAAAAGAGTTTTTTTTACCATGAATAAGTTTAAGTTTCTTCAATTTTAGTGAAGGTTTTTCTTGTAATTTTAAGAATTTTTTTCAGTACAGATTAAATGTAAGGTTACATATAAAGAGATTATATTAAATCATTTCATGATTCATGTACATATAAATGAATTATAATTTATTTTTATTTTTATTTTCTTTAATTTAGTAATAGATTAAATGATCTATAAATAAGTTTTATATTTTTTTTAAATCTTCAATAAAATATTGGTTAGTTATGTTTTTTTTTAAATCCAAAAAAATTGATAACTGGCCAAGATTATATTTGAGAGAGACCCAGATTAACTACCACGATAAACTTTAAGCTAATGTCACCATGGATTCCTCTAAATCTTAAAAAAAAAATCTCTTTAAAATTCATACTAAATAATACTAAATAATGAAAGATAAAATTACCATATATACAATTTAAAAATGAATAATTAAATCTTATTGTATAGTGAATTTAAATATTAAAAAGTGTCTGTTTTTTTTTATTATTTTTAATATGATTATAACTATAATTTTTAACGTGGTAAAAAAATTATAATTATAATCATATTAAAAACAAAACACTTTGTTTTAAGATATTTTTTTATAATTCAACTCTACATAAAATAAATTAATTAATTTTTAAAATTTAATAAACTAATTAATCATCATTATTTTATATATTTTATTCTTCTATTATTTGACACAATCACTACATCATTATTTAATATCAAAATATTTTTATTTATTTTATATATGTTATTATTTATAACTAATTTTAAATGTTTTTATTTATTTTATACATTTTATTATTCTACTCCTTTTACACTATCACTGGGTTTTGTTAATGTAACATATAATTAATATGTTACAAGGATTTTGTGTTAATATGTTCTCTCAATATAAAAGGATTTGTTTTTACCACTTATTATCCAGAAAAGTGTGGTTTTTCCAAAGTAGAGTGCTTCTAATGTAATAATATATTTTTTCTTTGTTTTTATTGGTAATACTGTAGCACCACATTATTTTAAGATTTTTTTTTTATTTTTTTTAAAGTAAATGTGATAACATGTCACTTTCTTTGTTTGTTTTTTGAACTTTTTAGTTATTTTTAACCTAATAAAGTTTATTTTTATTGGTGATATAGTAGTTTCATGTTTTTTTAATATAAAGTTTTAGTATGTTTTTATTTTTAGTGTATTTTTATTTTTTAGTGTTAATTTGGGTATGTATATCTATGTATACTTTAGGAGTCAAATCTTTGCACGGAGGGGTCCCTTGTTCCGCAAACAAAGGGTATGGTGTTGTACGGAGGGGTTCCTTGTCCCACAAACAGGGGTATGGTGTATGGCTTGGTCGTGACCTTAAAAATAGATTATTATTAGTATTTATAGTATTAATTTGTACAGTTTGAGTGGATCTAATGGTTAAGAACATGGGTTTTCAGACCTGCCAATTATCACAGAGGAGACCCGGGTTCAAGTCGGAGAGACTGCCCCTATAAATTTGGGCTTACAGCAAGCGCCCACGGACCACACTAAGAAAGTATGTCGAGTTTCGAACCTGGGCGAGGCCCCTATAATGGAAGACAACGTCTTCTGGAACGGGACGTCCACCGTTCAGCCTAGCCCGATGGGTTGGTTTTCTCCTGAAAGGTTACATGTTCAATTCTGGAGGAGGGTAGGGTATGTGTTAGTATTGTATTAGTTCTTACAATTAAATGAAGGATCGTTGAACTTATAAGGTCAAGATCAAATGAGTTAATAGCAGAACATCGAGCTTCAAGAGTCTCTGCGCAATCCAGAGAGAAATTAATTTGAGGCAAATTGAAGAAATTGTGAGAAATCCATGCCTTTTTGTGCCTAAGGCAATTTTTAAGCCCTCGGGTGCTTATCGGAGGTCCAAAAGGGGTCTCTCGCACGCAAAATGGGCCTAAGTCTATTGGCCAAGGAGCTTACCATAAGACAACGGCCTAAAGAACCAAGCGTCGGCATTTCGAGAGTTTTCTCAGACCCCGAAAGATCGATAGCTTAGATCGCATTGCACGCCCGCTTTCAAATCAACAGTCGAGATTGTCCCTTTGTCAAAGTTGCATTTGGATCCAAGCCTCAAGCGCTCCGATGGTGCACCTCCAATCAACGACCTAGATTTAAGTAAGGCACCCTCCAATGGACGGTCTAGATTTGATCTCTAATCTCAAATTTTCTCGACCTAGTGTCACGTCAGCACACTTGTAACACCCATTTTTCCCCCAGTTTGTAAATATTATTATTGTGAACAAGGCTATGGACAGATCTGTCATATGAATGTTGGAAAGACAATGGACCTTGCTAAAGAAGGTAATGTATATATTATGTTATTTAATAAAAAAGAAAATTGTGGCATGATTGTTGAAAGAGGGTTGTCAATGTAGATCATGATGCATGAGAGGGGATGGTAAGGGGAACCAATAATGGTTAGATGACCCATGCCAGGCTAGTACTCTGTTGGATATAAATTGCTCAGACCTAGAACAGTCTTTTGGCCCAGAAAATTTAATTACCAGTCACGCTGGTAGTTGGGAAGTCTTCCTCAAGAGTCAATGAGGAGATGGGCAGAGTACCCATCTAAAAATTCATGATCTAACCTACGAAATCTTGGTGGGAAAGGCAAGAAAAGGAGGAAAATTGTGGGCAGAGGGAAAAAGTAGATGAAGAAGAGAGGATGCACGAATAAGTAGAATGTGTGAGGCTCTCTGGTTCTTAAGAGAACTAAGAAAATAAGTTGTTCTGGGTACAGGAACGCTTGGACAATGTTTTCTAATCAAGCTGATAAACAGAGTTGCAGTGATTGAGGGAACAATCACAGCAAACTCCCTTATTTGGTGGATAGAAAAGTGAACTGTCGGGTTCCTATGGGAAAAGAAGAGTAACCTTTGTCCCTTATTGTTGTTGAGTAAAAGCATAACCTCTCTCATGGCATCATGATCTAGCTATGCGGTGGCCAATTGAGGAATACTCCAAGAGAAACTGTGCCTATGGTTGGGTGGAAAAGGGCACCCCTTTCAGCAGTTGCCAACTAATTTCAAACTCCAGATAAGTGTCACTCTAAGTTTTATATTGTCTTAATTGTTTTATTGAAATATGTGTTTTTCTTGAGCTAGATGTTGGCGTAATCTTTTATTGTGTTTGAATGGTAGAATTTGTGGCCCTGATGGCCTAGTGGCCTGGGAAAATTTGAAGTAAAACTTGATATCATGTTTTGTAAATGGTTTTTTGCTTACCTTTGTTTAGAAAAGGAGAACGGTTAGTAATGGGTTTTAAGTGAATTTGGGGCATAAGACTTTGGCCTATGTGTTGGTTGGAAAATCCTCAAAGGGATTGCCCAAGGATCAATTTCGCAATTATAGAGTTGGGATAGACTCTCCAGGACTGCTCAGGTCCTATTGATCCCTTGAAATTACCTTTTCCCTGTTGAAGAATTTGAGCTCTGTAGACAAAGGGTGCTTCCTTCAAACCATTCTTTCGAGTGACCATAGGCTTAAGTCCGTGAGCCTAACCAAATCTCGTATAAGATTTAAGAGTGTAGCCCTCGGGGCTTGTCAAAGTTCCACAAGGCCAGGACCTGGGAACCCTTCGCTACGCTTAAAAGGAGATAATCCTTCCGGGCTTTGGGACTTCACAGATACGGGGCTTCGAGATGTTTAAACTTCACAACACTCAAATCCTATCGAAGGCAACCTGCTGACACGGTGACCAAATGGTTTGACCGAAAACTGGCAGTTTCTTATCCATTACCATGGGATTCGCCTTCTCGTTAAACCCTGACCAACTTTTTGTTTGCGAAGAAACGTGAGTCGTAGAGCTAAGGACCTTTGGGATCTTTCCTGACCATTGGATATACGCTACGGTCAATTCAGTGTTGACCCACTCTGGGAGTAAAAAGGTGTTAAACGGTCGGAACCCTCGAATGCAAAGTCATGAAGTAACGCGAGTCATAGATCTAAAAATCCTTCGGGACCCTTCTCGACCATTAGATAGAGTGTTGTGGATGGATAGGGTAAGTGACAATGTTGACCGACAACAAACAATCATCCCTGCTTTATGACATTTCTGGTAGGTAACCCTTCATGGAATTATTGGGTTAAGAACTATAAGGGACGCAAATTCGCAGGGTCCTTAAGCGGAGAATTCTTGTCGACCATTGGATCGAGGAAAGGAATTCGGGAGTGATGTGAGTCATTGATCAGTGATCCAACGAAAACTCTTTTTCCACCGTCTGATCAACCAATGGGGAGGCCGTGTACACACTTCGACGAAGTTTCACTTCGAGAAGCGCAAGGTACAGGGGGTAAGAATATCTTGAAAGCCGAAGGCCAGAGTATGTGGCCAGGAGTTACGGAACTTCGAAACTATGGGACTCCGGGGCTTTGGAAATTTTTGAGGATGTAGGAAGGTGTGTTAAACGTCGAAGTGTCGAAGTTCCCTTGTTGTAGTATTCAACTCTGATTGGACGGGCTCGCGTACGCCATGGTGATGTGGCATGCCTGGATAATTCCATGTGGCATCATGGGATCGGTCATGAATTAGGTGTGGGACCCCCTCCCTTGTCAAGTCAAGACCATGTGTTAAGTGCGGATAAATCTCAATTGTCAGATTTAAGGGTAGACAAAGCTCCACCATAGATTATTGTGTGGAAAGAGACTTCAGGACTTCGAGTCTACGGGGAAGTTTTTGGGCCTGCACAAGAACTGTCGAAGGGCCGATATCCACAAAGACATGGGGATGTATTCCCTGCAACCCCTCCTCCCGCGACCATGTCGTTACCAGAGGATGACGGTTCAGGCTACGTTAGTGCCAAATTGGATGGTACGAAAGAAGTGAGTCCACATGGGTGCCACGTGGTGAAGGGATTTTCCCTTGGCCAATAACGTCCTGAAAACTTCAGAAAGCCATAACTTGCAAACCAGAGCTCGGTTTTGGACAAGGTTATAGTTGTTGGAAAGCTTTCAGTTACCACAAGGCAATGATGTCCTCATTCAAGGAATTCAGGGAGTTGTAGGAAAGTGGAAAATTTATACCCCATCCCTTAAAAAGAGTACTTAGGGGGTCAGGTGTGTGATGATGCCAACAGAGCACCTGTCAAATCCATTCAACAACTGCCACATGGAAACATGGAACCCGCCACATACATAGGCAAATATTCCAAAACTAGGTGACACATGTCATACCCCTCTTCCACATCAGTGTTAGCATGGACCAGTATAAGGTCACCATGTGTCAAAGATGACATCATCATGACAACCTTTGCCTTAGCCATTTTTTGGGTTCATGGTTGAGCTAGATTGACGACTCTCATGTGTTTCTAGTTCCTCTGATCAACGATCGTTGTAGTTCCAAAATCATAGCCTCCCTCGTGACCTAATCCCTACCACACCGATTGGGCACCTCCGATGGACGATCCAAATCTACTCTCGAACCTTTTTCAAGTAGGACCAATCAATGGTCCAGATCTTCCCTCGGGTATCAAAGCCTCCCAGCGAGGTGTCACGTCGGCCCGCCAGTAGAGCATTATCAAAACCAACTAGTGGCTTCCATGTGGACATGTGGAACCCACTAGATACATAGGTCAATATCTCGAAACTAGGTGATGCATGTCCTACATGTCTGCCACATCAACGCTGACACAGAGTAGTGAGAAGGCACCACGTGTCCAGGGTGATGTCATCGTAACAATGTTCATGCCTTAACCGATTTTTGCGCTCAAGTCTAGCCAGATCAACGGCTCTCTATTATCCTCAAATCTCTAATGGACGGTCCAGATTTGGTTTTAGCGGCTCTTCCAAGTTCTCTTATCGGAGTCTCATTTGAACCTGATCCTTCAACACTCTGAATGGGGCACCTGCGATCAATGATCCAGATCTAAGTCAATGCACCTCCTATGTGTTGATGTTTTGGTAGTTGTAGGAGGTATTAACATCCATGGATAAACCTTTGACTAGATAGAATATTCTGAAAGCAAGAGCAAACCTAAACAGATGTGTGAAAACCCTGGAAGACAAGTCAACTTAGCAGAATAAGTAATATTGAAGTATTATATGAAAAAAAGGACAGGTTGGCCCTGCTTGAAGAGACACATGTTCACCTGGCTAGATTAGTATAAATAGAAGGCGCTTTAGCTCATTTGGAAAAACACACACTCACTTAGTTGGTGCACATATCTTAGAAGTGTAGTAACAGAAGAAGTAGTGCACAAGTATGGAAGAGGAGTAGTAGCAGTTGTAGTGATGCAACACACTCGTGTTCAGCCTTTTTGGTACTCTTACTTGTGCGTTACCTTAGAGAAGGTGCACTCTCTTGGTTTATCTGTTGGTTCTAGTGTGGATTCCCGGAATCATTCTATCTAGCAAAGGTTAAGGTGCTTGAGGGTGGCTTTGTGCCTATGGTTGAGTGACAATGGTGTAGCATTATCTATGGTGAAACGAGCACTATATTATAATAGGTTATGGGCCCACACCACCTTCAGAACAATCTAACCACTGGAAGGTAGATATGTAGCTCTCTATCAAGCTCGTTGTAGCACAATTGCAGTTGCAGCTAGGGTTTTTGATCTTGCAGCAACAACAAACCCTAACCTGACTATTCAGGCACTTTAGGTGAAGTGTTTGGCATAATTATTGGATATCCTAGTGCACCCAAACCCAACACATCTCTTGGTGCCCTCAGCCATCAAAAATGTCAAATTTGAATTTTTGGGTCAAAGTCAATGTTTGACTGGTCAAAGTCAAAAGACTGGTCAAGGTCAAAGTCAAAGACAATCATGATTTCCTCCATAAAATCAGAGTGGCGCAGCAAAAGCATGGTCTCTTGGTAGGCATGGAATACAAGGATTGACATCATCCTTGCAAAGAACAAAGGGAAAAATTATGGAACCACGGACTAAAGAGTAGACGTCAAAGGATGAAGAGTTTGATTTTTGGAGCTTCTAAGAACATGAACGTGGAGTAGGAGAAACAATAAAAAGCAACTACTACAGATCTAAATCTCTGGAAAGAGAATGGATCTTTATCCAAGAAGCAATCATAGAGCCAGAAAGATCTCAGATCTAATACATTCAGAGGAACAACACTCTTTGGGTTGGAAAGAATACTTGTCTCAGAAGAAAAGCAACTCAAGCGGAACAATAGCCAGACTGCAGGTTTGCATATCATGTTTGATATTTTTATTGCTACTTAAGTATGGCAATCCTTTAGATTTAATTAATGTTAGCAACAAATGAATACTTAGTAGCATGTACTATTAATATAAATTCTTATTGTACTTAATTGCAATATGAACTAACATCTCCTCTAGGAGATATTTTTTGTTCTTGTTCTCAAGCAGGACGCCTTGGTAATGCTATAATGAATTACCATGAAATTGATATGTTCTTATATAAAATGTTATTATATTGGAAATACTTTTGCTCTTATTGTTCCTATTTCGAGTAGGTTATCCTACGTATTCCAAGAAAGTTACCACAAAAAGCAAGACTTGAAAGGACTCAGAGGCAGTCAAACTTTAGAGAGAGTCGGTGATCAGGAAGAAGCAAGGTTTCGTGACACTTTTCAGGATGCATAGGGGCATGCAACAGATGGAAGCGTGGTTCAAGGATTCTCTCATTTAGAGGGAGTTGATGGCAAAATTTGAAAAGAAGGATCTTGTAGGCTTCATGCTGAGTTGTTGGCCTTTGTGCCGAGTTGTAGGCCTTGTGTCGAGTTGTAGGCCTTGTGTCGAGTTGTAGGCCTTGTGTCGAGTTGTAGGCTTCATGCTGAGTTGTAGGCTTTGTGCCTAGTTGTAGGCCTTGTGCCGAGTTGTAGGCTTCATGCTGAGTTGTAGGCTTCATGCCGAGTTGTAGGCCTTGTGTCGAGTTGTAGGCTTTATGTCAAGTTGTACGCTACTCCAGTGAGATGGCCTGATATGTCGAGTTGTTGCTACACTAGTGAGACAATCTAGTATGCTAGTGGCGTAGTTGATAACCTGTATAGTTGTGATGGTGTTGCTCATAATATGATCTGGGTGATCATGAGATAGCATGTGTAGCTCTAGTGATGCTACCGGTCTGTAAGACAATGTAGGTCTTTCCCATGCCATGTGAGATGTATGGATAATGATGATAGTAATGATGATACTCAAGACATGGGTGAACACGTCATCTGGGTGTATCCCATGACGATGATGGTGACACACACTGCGAGGTGTAGCTCTAATGTTCTCTAGTGGATTGTGGCCCCTAGACGAGATTGACAGGTCCACATGGACGTAGCCATGTGTAACATAATGATGCTACCAGTAGCATGGTTTGCGTAACCATGACGAGAGGGTCATGGTATAGCGAGCAAGGCTATGAAAAACAAAAGGGAACATCATGGTTAAATACTGATCCAAAATGGATCTGATAAGGCTTAAAAATCAAAGTTCTCATAATCGAACGAAACCAGCGCCATTGCGTCCAACTTGTCGTGTTGATTCCGACCATATAATGTTTTTCGCAAATGGACATTATATGTGAAAGTTATCGCATTCTAATCGATTTCCCAAACAGGAAAAAGTCAAACTGGTCAAAGTCAATAGGTCATACTGCTGGCGTTGGCAATACGATAGGTGACGTCAGCAGGACACATGGCAGCATGAGGAGGTGACATGTTTCACTTAGTTTTCTGGTTGAGTTGGACCAGTATGGAATTGACACGTGGTAGTCCATACACGATGTGGCCCAATGACAGGCTGACAGGTGGAAGTACATACAACATGTGGTTGTACGTATGATGATGTGGCAGGGTGATTGGGAAGTACGTCATGTGACTTGACAGTACATATGTTGATGTGGCATGACACATGGTTGTACGACAAGTGATGTGGCAGGTGATTGGATTGTTGACTGTGTTGGTGATTGGATCATACAGTCCAATCACAGGGTGACACATGGCCCAATCAGAGGACGCCACATGGCACCCTAGATTTTTCCAATGTTGGCTAAGCAAAAAAAATTGGTTGTTACTCCGTCGGGCTCGAACCCCTGACCTCCGGGATGGGAAACAAACTACATCGAATGCGCTAGCCACCCGGGTTGTTATGTGGCTTATTGAAACAATCGGTCGAATATACATTTGAATTGGTTATGGCGCGGGTTTTTGGGCTAAGCCCTAGTCAGAAGGGGCCAACGCAGGGCCACTTCGCACCCCACGCGATTGGGGGCTAAGGACTAGTGGTCAACACAACTGTTTGGAGTGTGGGAGGGTTAGGATCCTGGACATATGGCACCATGTGACCAGAAGACCAGGGCTGGATCGGAGGGTTAGGGGCCAACGCCTAGCGCTTGGCCATATGGCAACCTCCATATGACTAGGAGCCCAGAACAAAAGGGGTTGCACCCAATATTTTGTAATTTATGGGTTTTTGAACTATATTGCATATTTTTTTATGATTTTCATGTTGTTTTTAATGGATTTTGCCCATTATTAGGGGATCTAGAGCTCGATTTGAGGCCAGATCTTGGGAGGAATTTGGGAGGAGGATACCAACTCAATATATATATAAACCAGAGGTTCTTATAAACATTAGGGAGGTTTAGATTGACATAATGATGATGAGTTTATGAAGCTTGAAGCCATTTTTATGCAGGGAAGCCATTGAGGAAGTGAACTTTGCAGGCCAATTCCGGGAGCTACGCTCAACCTTTTTCAATGCCGTCAGTTGTGTTGGATTCTTAAGGTCAAGAAGAACACAACCAAACTATTTTGTAATCCTTTTGACACTTTTCTGATGTACTTTTGAAGCATTGAAGAGAAATAAGAAAGCCTCACCCACTGAGACAAAGGCCCATAGACGTAGGCAATCTTGTCGAACTCCGTTAACAACTTTGTTTTTATTGTTTGTTGTTCTTGTGCTTATATTCTGATCTGCATTTCATGATGGCTGCTATAATCTCTCATTAATTTCTTCTTATTTCCTTAATTCCTAATTGGTAATTGAACACATGCTTAAAACTTAGCCAGGTCTTTAAAGATCATTTTCGGATAAAGTGGTATCAGAGCAGGTTGACGGTTGGTTTTTGAGTTTGCATGATTACCAGGGAAAATTCGAGTCGTGGTGAAGGCGAGCTTGTAGAAGGGGATCCTTCTATTGGATCAAGAAAGAGGACTTCTCAAAGTGAGGAGATGGCATCAAAAGAAGGCATGTCTCAGAATGAGATAGAGTTGCAAAAGACTTTATTCGCCATGTTTGAGATGGTAAAGGTCTTATATGAGGATTACTTGGAACGAAATAGGCATTTCCAAGGGGAATCGTCAAAACAAGACAAAAGTGAAGAAGGAGAGGATCCTCCTAAATCTCCTCTGTCACCTCCTTCTTCTCCATCATCATCTTCTTCTTCAAGTACAAGTTCAAAATCCACCGCAAGAAAACATTTCCATAAACATAAACATGACATGCCTTTACTTAAGCTTGATGTGAAATTTGAATTGCCCATGTATGATGGTGAAGTCAATGCTGAGAGGCTTGATAATTGGGTCAGCCATATGGAAGTTTATTACAGTGTGAAACAAATCAAGGATGAGGCAACTCAAATCAAGTTGGCATCGCTTCGTCTTGTAGGCACAACACTCATTTGGTGGCAGAGTAAGTTGCAAAATGGCACGCAACAAGTTGGTAATGTATTTCCATCATGGCAAGATTTTGTTTTTGCACATAGAAAGCAATTTTATTCTTTGGTTTATAAGGAGAAGGCTTTAATTGAATGGCAAAGTCTTAAACTAAGAAAAGGGCAAACGGTGCAAGAATACACAGATGAATTTCGTAAGATGGCATTAATGTTAAATATTCCATTACATACCCTAGAAACTCTTATGAAGTATATAGGGGGTTTTCCTGCACATATTCGTAACATTGTATTTATGTTTGGACCTACTAATATTGATGAGGTTTATGTTCAAGAAACATACATTGAAGTAGGGAAAACAGGAGTTGGTGTATCAGGGGAATCATCTTCAAGGAAAGAGGACAAACAGAAGGGGAATGGAAAGAAAGAAAATTCAACGACAAGAAAGGAAGATAAGCTCTCTTGCAAGCATTGCAAGAAAGAAGGGCACACTGATGACCATTGCTGGCAATTTCACCCAGAGAAGAGACCAAAATGGTTCAAAGAAAGGAAAGGGAGGCAAACAGTTGCAACAACAACACGACCAACAGACTTGGGATATGATTCAGGTGATGAGACTAAGATCACAATGTTAATGTTTATGCCATTATTATAGTTCTTTGCATTTCATAAGATAAGAGCATAATAAGAACAAGATCATTGAGAAATACACATCCACAATAGACACAACATTTATCC
>ML796728.1:69510-84318 GCA_009831015.1 Picea engelmannii
GATGTGAAGACAACATTCCTACATGGGGATCTGGAAGAAGAAATCTACATGAAGCAGCCAGAAGGATTTGTAGTGAAGGGAAAGAAAGAGTTGGTTTGTAAGCTAAAGAAGTCACTATATGGTCTGAAGCAATCACCTAGGATATGGTACCAAAAGTTTGACACATACATCCTTGTATTGGGATTTGTAGGAAGCAGGGTTGATCACTGTGTATATTCCAAGCAGGTTGGTAAACACTTCATTTATGTAGTGTTATATGTTGATGACATGTTGTTGGTAGGAAATAACATGGATGTTATCAAGGAGGTGAAATCGCAGCTATCCTCCAAATTTGACATGAAGGATCTCGGTGCTGCTAACTTCATTCTGGGAATGGAGATTAAAAGAGATCGTGCAAACATGAAACTCTGGTTGAAGCAGAGAAAATGTGTTGAGACGATATTACAAAGGTTTAATATGCATGGAAGTAAATCGGTCAAGGTTCTTATTCCTATAGGTGTAAAGTTATCTACAGATCAGTGTCCCAAGACACAGAAAGAAGAAGAGGACATGTCCCATGTTCCGTATGCCAGTGCAGTTGGCAGTTTGATGTATGCAATGGTCTATAATAGACCGGATATTGCACATGTAGTGGGAGTTTTGAGCAGGTATATGTCAAAACCAGGGAAGGAGCATTGGACACCAGTAAAGAGAGTCTTCAGGTATCTTCGTGGCACTACCAGTTATGGATTTTTCTACCAAGGAAGACCAGGATTGGATAGAGTGATTGACATACATGGATTTGTTGATGCAGACTGGGATGGAGATCTGGATCGTAGAAGATCTACAAGTGGGTATGTGTTTAACCTATTTGGAGGAGCAATCAATTGGATGAGAAAAAGACAAGTTGTAGTGGCACTCTCAACTACAGAAGCCGAATACATGGTAGCCACTCATGGAAGCAAGGAAGCAATATGGTTACAAAGATTGTGTTCAGGTATTGGGTTGGTACAACGAGCAGTGAGATTAGATTGTGACAGTCAGAGTGCAATCTTCCTGGCAAAGAACCCAACTTACCATTCGAAGACAAAGCATATTGATGTATAGTATCATTTTGTGAGAGACATGGTTGAGGAAAAGAAGGTGTTGTTGGAAAAGGTTGACACTTTGAAGAATGTTGCAGATTCATTGACAAAGTCTGTGAGCACAAAAAAGTTCTCCTGGTGTAGAGTAACAATGGGCATTGCTGCCTTGGATTGTTGACTACATAATCCCTTGGACCCCTGGATGCAAAGAAAACAACAAGTGGGAGAATGTTGGGTATGTGTTATATTCTTTGCATGTCTGTGTGTGGGTGCGTCAGATATGGAAATTGCGTTTGACGATCCCTCGTACTAGTGCCCTGTTTGTGCCATGTGTGTTAGGTGCTTTCCTAGGGGGTTCCCAAGGGGGGGCAGGTATGCCACCCTTGGTTACACACAACGCCTCGATTTTTTTTTTTGGAGCGGTTTTTGCTATTTTTAGCGGTTTTGTAAATTAATCCCCGATTAAGGGATTAGGGTTTTGGTATCTACGGAATACCTAAAAACATTGTATATATATTGTATGGTGAATGGTGAAATTGGATATAATGAATATAAGAAAGGTTTTCCCGGTTGAGGGTTTCCGGTATAAATCTCTGTGTACTATGTGAATGAGCTATTGATTAAATTTTGTTTTGCTTAAGAATCTACATGCATTGCTTTACTTCACAGGTTTAAAACTTACACAACAACCCTCCCTGTCTCGACAACAGTTCAACGAATCTCCTCAATGCAGTGAAAGATCAACAGTGGAGATCACGGTGGAGATCATCATCGACGAAATGCAAAGAGAAACCATCGATGTAAGTTTTCACAGTGCTAATGACGGTTTCTTCATCGGCAAAATGCAAAGAGATGACAACTCGACATGTCAGTAGAGCACTGCTAGGTCTAACCAACAACTACCACATGGACATGGGGAACCCACCGTATATAAAGGTGAGCATCCCGAGAATGGGTGACACGTGTCATGTCCTACCTACCACATCAACATCAATGTAGACTAGTAAAAATTTGCCACATGTCCAGATTTGGCGTCAACAATGACATCGACAAGGTTTAAAGGATTCAAGTTGTGGTAACGGGTGGATTAACGACCTAGATTTGATTTGGCCCATGATGGAGGGTTTATATTCGGTCTAAGATAAACGACCCAGATTTGATCACAACTATACCCCGATCGTTGACACCTCAATCACTGATACATCGGGCGTCGAGCCAACCTTCCAATGATACAAAGTCCAATACTTAAAGATCGACGACTGAGATTACTCGCCGAAAGTGATCTGATGTGATCTGATGCTACTGAGTCATGCGATTTCTGTCGTTATAATTTAAATTTTGTTGCAGCGAGGGAAATTGTTACAGGGACTCTTCAGGGATAGGGTGTGATCAATATCTTGGCTTGTGAATTACTAGTTGTCCTATGATCTCAATATAACGAAAATCCAGTAGGTGAAAGTAATTTATTCAATTTTTACCTTGAGGAAAACCGCTCAAGAATCAAGAAGCTGTAAGAATATTCAAGAAGTTGGAAATGTTTTCAAGAAGCGGTTTTAGGGCATGAGCAAGAGGAATAAAATACAATGAAGGCACCCATTGTTAAGGTCGACACTTTAGGGAGTTAACGAGTTTCTTGTAACTAGAGTTGTTCAACCACACAAAAACCTTGAGCACAGTCAATTGGTAAATGCAGCAGACAACCAGAGATTCATCCCCTACATTTAAGTTTTAGTCTGTAATCCCTCCTTATAGTATTGTGTTCTTGTAAAACATTTCCTCCCATTTTTTCTTTTCTTGTATCAAATCTGATTTATAAAAGCTCAGACAACATATTATACCTTGCGTTCAATGTTACTACATGATGTTTAATCCTGATATAGAAGTTATTTCCTTTGAATGAATGGCCATTTCTTATCAACTCTTTATGCATTTGAATGATATGTAGAGGGCACCTCCTTGAATTTGAGTGTAGGTGTTAACTGTTTGAAGCATATGTTTAATATTGATCTGTTTACACTTGTTAGAGCTGTTAAATTCTTAATTGCTCAGCACACTATTCATTTCACATAGGCTACACGATTCATTCTTAACAGTGCCCTGTATGTTTATTTTGGTTTTTCCTCTAATCCACCATTTCATCTTCCTTTTAAGATTGGTTGTCTGAAACACTGTAGACATATGCCTCTGATAGTTGAGAACATTTGTCATCTGAGTTGATACTGTTCAAAGTCCTTATATTTCAAAGGAGAAAGAGAGAGAGAGAGGGGAAAAATTCCCAATCATTGCACAATTACCTTACTACAAATCTAGCCTTAAGATTCATCCTGAGTCTTGGCCCCTGGGGTGCCTCTGCATCATTCCAACAACAGATTGGAACATCTCGAGGGATAACAATATGTACATATGAACACGTTTTTGTTTGTTGATATTTATGTGGGGTGGGAAAGGAACTAACACTCTCATTCTCGCTTTTGGGCTAGAGAGTTGGACAAATTGTATTCCCCGAGCGGGCCCTAATGCCCAAAGATAAGAACCATGACAATATGGGGTATAAATTTTCAAACAATTTCATGAGGTTATAAGTCTCTAATAGATTACAAGCGTTATGTGGGGTTTCTAGGGCTTGTAGCATGGAGAATGAGATCATTGAATACACTTCCAACCCCTATGAGGCCTGTCGAATTTAGTATGATCTTTGTGTGAAAGGTTTTCGTAGTGAGGTAGGAGTTGGCTTCCATATATTTTCATCCTTGGGGTCATTTCCATTGGAGGCTGAAACATTAGAAACACTCTAAAAAGTGGCTAAAAATATTTCCGTGGGCGCTAAGGACAAGAGGTTGTTAAAAGGTGTAAGAACACCTACACTAATTGGACAGTGGTGTATGCAGTTGAGTTAGAGGATGGGAGTTTTTTGTTAGTCCTCGGAGAGGATGGGAGTTTTTTGTTAGTCCTCGGAGAGGATGGGAATTATCTTGGTACTATTTCAGATCTTTTTATCTGATCCAAGTGAGTGTGCAATAACTCACATTTATTAGAAACGAGTCTTCATTTCGAATGTGAGATCAAGTGTTCCCCTTTTGTTGTTTATGATAAAACTTACAAGGAAAACTATTATGTGGCTTCTGAGTTCAACTTTGGGTTCATTGGTGCTTCACTAGATCTCAATGTTTTTTGTGGGAGTGATATAATTGATAGTAAGTTCCACTCTAGGTCAAACCTGGTGGCACCTTCGCAGTCAGATGGTGAAGCAATGGCAGGGGATACATCAACACAAAATGAAAAGGAGGTGGTAGCTTGAAATGAAGAAAATGCATTAAGAAACACAATGACCCTGTAAACTTGGTTTTATGGAAAGAAGTTAAACTTAATGAAGTGGTTATAGTCATTGAGTTTGTGTTGGCGGTTTGTTTTCACAAGCACTAAATGGGTGACAAGTCTTTGCAGGAGTGGCTGAGGTTGAACCGGTAACCTCTCTTGGGGTATAATCCATCTTTTTTTCTATTGTCCAAAGGATGATTGTCTTTTTGTCTTCGCTCAAGCTCAAATGTGGGAAAGGTTTTAGGTAGTATTTGGAAGTGGGGGTTAGCTCCACAACCACTGAAAATATGGTCACCTTTCTTTGATAGGAACTAAAAAATGATGACCTCAACCTTGGTTTGGGTTAAGCTCCTAGGCTCAAGGATGGAATTCTTGTTGTTAGAGCCATTGAAGCTTGTTAGGAATACCCTAGGGTATTTCTATGACGTATATATGTCTTTTAAAGAGTTTGGGTTGATATTCATAGCTCATATCTTAGTTGTCAATGACCTCCATGAAGGTCTAGTAGAGTAGATTATTTTAAAGGTTGAGGATGTTGAAATTGTTCAAACCTTGTATTATATGGGCCTTCCTTTTCACTACTTGAGATGTCATGTTTATGGGCATTTGGTTGTTGATTATCAGTTTTTGTTTTGAAAGAAAGGATGGAGTCAAAAGCTAGTGGAGCGAGGTGTCTCAACGGAGGCCGAAGGTATGTGTCATACATATCTAGCTGAGATCTTGGTGGTTCAGATCATGGGTGGATGAAAGAATTTAGAGTCTAAGGGTGATAGGAGTGCAAATCTTGGAGGAGGTGACGTGGCTTCATTATGGGACCCTCTTCATTGGTTGGGTCAGTCCTTCAAGCTCAATTCTAAAGAGGCTTCAATGGATGGCTTGCCTCAACAACTTATAGTCCCCTTTGTCATAGGTAAGGATCCAAAAAACCCTGCTTTTTCAATTGATGGTCCCTCTCAAGGTGGAAATTTGATTTTCGGTTGCTAGTCACAATAAATTTGGGTTCTTCCAAAAGGAAAGGGAACTTTCTAAATACTTGTTATAAAACCAAAGAGGATTTCTAGATTCCCTTAGATAATCCATATGCATGTGCACTTAGGGTTGAAGGATAAAAAAAGTCCTAAAAGAACATGTTTATTCCATTAGGGAGGATAAAGATTGTTGTTCATCATCTAAGGATTTTTAGGAGTCCCCTCATAAGTACAACCCATGGCCTCGAAAACTAGGTATGGTAGTTCTTGATGGAGGTATTGAAGGGAGGTTAGGGTTAAATTTTGGCAAGGGTGCTAGATGTACTAGTGGGAGCAGGAGGTCCTACATTTCACAAGCCTGGATAGGGAAAAAAATGAAACATTGGCTAGAAAACAACTCACATTGGAGGGGATCCTTAAAGAAAACAGTACATGTTTTAGGGGTTCCCCGTGATCTGTCTATCTTTCAATTGCAAGGGCCTCGGTAGCCTTCTAAAAAAACTATCCCTTAAAAGAGTGGTGCAGGTTATTTTCCCTAATATACTTCTACTACAAGAGACTATGGAATAAGGAGATTAAGTTGTCTATGAACTTGGGAAGATGCTTGGAGGGTGTGAATTCTTGTACATTGACTCTCGTGGTAGATATGTGGGGAGTCACAATGGGTTGGAAAATGAAATCAATTTCTCTCATCGATAGTTGGTCATTTGTCTCGGGTTTGGGAGTTTCTCTCTTCTCTCAAGAATTGGGAGTGGAGATTAAGGTTCTAAATGTTTATGGACCTTACTACAACAAAACTACCTTCTACGACTCGTTTTTCAGTTGGGATTGGATGTTTCGAGGTAATACAATTTTATGGGGGGATATAAATTTTGCTTTGGGGGATTCAAAATTTTGGGTCCTTTTGTTTGTGTGGATCCCCTAACATACTAATTTGTGAGGAAATTTGATGATGTAGTTTTAATTGACATTAATCATGTCAAACTAAAACTGACTTGAAGGAACAAAAGAACGAGGGATGACCGAGATTCCAAACATTTAGACAAATTTTTGGTATATGAGTCTCTACTTCTAGAGGAGGTCATAGTTTGGTAATGGGTGGAATCTGGTTTAGAATCCAATCACTTCCTAATATTGTTGGAGATGGCCACTATTGGTAGAAGGCCTCCTAGTCCTTTTAAATAATCCTACTTAGTTGGCCAAGGAATATTTCTTAAGTTTGGTTCAAGAACATTGGAAAACCTATTATGATTCCCAAAGAGAATATGTTTGCCTCCAATTTACTACCAACTTGAAGAGTCTTAAGCAAGTAGTCATATCTCAAACACATTTAAAAAACAAAAATATGCTAAGGTACTTTTTGAGGTGGAGCAAAAGTTGGAGGTATTGTATAGCAAGCAGAATGTTGGTTTTCTAAATGGGGAAACAATAGTAAAAATGATAGCTTTAAAAGAAAATAGGAGGAAGCTCCTTGCAAAAAAAAAATCTTCTTGGAGGCTAAAGAGTCACCCTCTTAAGCTAGAGTAGGGAGATGAGAACACAAAATTATTTCATAAGTTTGCTAGTCATAGGAAGAACACCAACACCATATGGAAAGTGGAAAGAAATGATGGGACCCTAGCCACACAATTTGAGGATATTGCTAGGGCTAGAGTTAATCATTTCAAACAAATTTACAAGGATGAAGGTAGAACCACCATAGCTTAGGTTATTAGGATGACCTCTTACTTTCCCATATTTTTTAATGATGAAGATAAAATCACATTAATGGAAGGAATATTTAAGAAAGAATTGTAGGTTGTTCTACATAATTTCCAGAAGGACAAAAGCCTAGACCCTGATTGATGACCAATGGAGTTTTTTTTAGGGTTCTCAGATATTATAAAAGAAGATATTTTTAGGGTAGTAGAGGAAAAAATATCTTTGGGGAAGATGTTAACTTCTTTTAATGCTACATTTATATTCTTGATTCCAAAACAAACAACCATGTGTATTTTGGAGAGTATAGGCCTAATTCCTTCTATAATTGTATCTATAAGATGATTGCAAAGGTCATAGCTCAAAGGGTTAAATCTTTGTTATCAAAGTATATCTTTGTTGAACAATTTGGATTTTTAGAGGGCAAACAAATCCATGAAGCCATCTGTGTGGCTCGTGAGGATCTTCACTCCATTAAAACAAGGCAAGGCAACGGTGTTAAAGGTTAATTTATCTAAGGCCTATGATCAAGTGATTTGGTTGTATCTTCGTTGGATTCTAATTCACTTGTGATTCTATGTAACTTTTGTGAACTATATTTCAACTATCTCCTTTTTTGTTATGATCAATGACTCTACCACAACGCTTTTTAGACCAAAAAGGGGATTAAGGAAATGATGCCCCTTGTCTCCTTTTTTGTCCTTAAGCATGACAAAAGGACTTAGTATGGATTTATTGGAAGTAAAGAAACCAAGAAATTTTAGAGGAATTAAAGTTGAAAATATTTTTTTCCTTTCTCACTTGTTATTTGTTGATGATATCTTGATATTTTATGAAGGCAGAAAAAGAGACAGTTTGAAGCTTAAGGAAATCCTCAATCTCTATTGTCCATCCATGGGGAGGATGGTACACATAGATAAATCCTCTATCTATTTTGTAGGGATTTATGATGAAGAGAAGATCTTATTTTCTACTATTTTTCCTTACAACCATGTTAACTTGGAAGATGGATAAAGTGCTCAGGTTTTTTTTTATTATCATGAATGGTGTTTACCTGAAGAATGTCTGGAGGTGGTTTATTGCAAAATATGAGAAGATGATTAATGTTTGGTGTTTCAGGTGGCTATCGGGGGGGAAACTTGTACTTATTAAATCAATATTCGAGCCCATCCTCGTTTATTACATGTATTTAGCCTAGATCCCTATGGGAGTCTTGGAAATAATAAGAAGGTTGAGTTAAAGGCTTCTTTGGTTAGGTTGTAGAGAGAAGAGAGGTATGCTCTTAGTTAAACATAAGAGGTTGGAAATACCAAAGAACATGGGAGGTTAGGGATTAAAAAATATGTTTCTCTTCTCCAAGGCATTTGCAACTAAGAGTGTATGGAGGCTATTTTAAGGTTAGGGTTTTTGGTGTAAAACAATGAGCCATAAATATACTTGGCCAAAGACAATTGAAGAGTGGATTAGAAAACTAGTCAAAAACATAAGTAATGTTTCCATCACATGGAAGGCCATGGTTTTAGCCTTCCTAGTCATTGGGAATTGGTTGGCATGGCAAGTTGGGAATGAGAATAAAGTTAGACTAGGGGAGGACCCTTGGACTGGACATGGTTTGTTCCATAGACTTCCTCTTTGCATGCTTTGTCATTTGAGAGTGTAATGTACCCATCATTGGGTACCTCAAGAATTTACATTCTTGAATGGATTTGAATCTCTAATATAATTTTAGGTAAATAAAGAAAAAAAATATACGTGACACAAGAACATGCACAATCAAGAAAGCACATTAACCATTACATGCTCATGCAATATATAGTATTAAATAAATAAACAATACATCAGAAATGAAATTCATAGAGAACACTTATCTTTATCAAATGACCACATCGACTAGCTATGGATGTTAGATGTTCCACCCAACCATATACCTCATTGCTCTAGCTCTCTCAATAATAGGTCACTGACAAACTAAGACTTTGAATCTACCACAGAGGAGTTGCCAGGTGAATAATCACAGTCTTAAATAATGTCCAAAATCTTGTTCACCATCAAGATTTGAATCTAATCTTGTCGTTTCCCCAGGGAAGATATCTTCGTTTCTTCATCCCCGACAACGGCGCCAAAAGATGTTAGTCCCTAAAGTTGCACTTGATTGTGAGAGGGCAAGCTAGGGAATCATCAGTTTATTGCAAAATGTTTAGGAGGTTTTTTGAATAAGGTGGTTGAAAACTGGCTCAAGGTTAGAACATAACATGAAAATCAAGATCATAACATAGTATATCCCATCGACTGAGTAAAAGGTAGACACATAGATGGATTAAACCAATAAGAAAAAGAGAGGATGAAGCCTTCAATTTGTCAACTTCACATAAATTCTTGTCTTAGAATATCATAAAGAAACAAGAACAACAGCTTGAAATCAAAACTTGAAATTAATTCCCACAGCAAATTCTTTACTGTATTAATTATCAATCAAGAAACAAATGCATTGCAGTCTGAATAATGAATTCAAGCATGAAGAAAGAAAAACAGAGTAGAAAAGAGTGTCTAACCATCCATATGCCTTTGCTATTAAGTGTCAAATAGAACATAAATGCCTTTACAAGGAGTTTCACAAAACAAGCCCTCTGGATCTCCAATTTTTTGACCTGAACAAAGTCTTTCCTCTGCCTATTTAAAATATCCACAAAACCCCCGATCCTATTTTCTAGAGTGTTTTTAATTACTAGATCTAGATAACATCTATCTATTAGGGAGGTTAGCACAAAAAGAGCATTTACATTCCAAAAATAGATCATTTCTCAACAACTTAATTCTGTATGATCTTGCTAGCATTACATTCGATTCTACAAAACAAGGATTAGTTTGATCTAGTCATACATTTCGAGGTCTTTGCATTTCACAAGCCAAAATGAGTAGACACTGCCATATTCCCTGAAAAACATCAAAATTATGATTGTACCAATCTTTATGGAACTTCTAGGGTATGGTAACAACAGTATCTTTGGCAATTTTCTGTTTGAGCTTTGTGGTAAGCACGACATTATGCCAATAGAGTCTGAAGTTTATTTCTCTGAGTTCTTTGAGCAATGCCCTTTGCTCTTTTTTCTTCTTCTTGAAACCTTGAATTCTTTCTTGCTGACGAGCACTCCATTGTTCTATATGGGTCTTTTCTCTCTTCAACTGTCTCACTGTCTTTTGGAGTTCCTTGATCCTTTCTCTATTAGTTCTGACTTTAACCTTGAATTCGAGGAACTCTTCAGAAGGTGCAGTCTCATTTAGATTTATGGCAACCTTGGGTTCTCTTAATTTAACTTGGTATTTAGAAACCAATCCTGAGTTGTGTTCTTCATCAAAACTTGCTGAATCCATGGCTTCAGGCATTTTTGATATGTGATCTGAATCTACAAGGTAACCCTTTTTATTTTCAGGGATCTCACTGATACCTTTAGCAATTTTTTTAGCTTTTGCCAATCTGGTTGTAGCTCTTGTAACAGGTCCTGTAGATGATGAAACAACATGTTTACCTCTTTTTGCTAGTTTATTATGCAATGGAGGTCTTTTTGCTTTTTCCCTGGTACCTGCTTCAGCATCTTATTTCTATAACTCTGACGTTTTCTTCTTTGATTGTGGGATTGAACATGAATTTGGACTTCAACCTATATTTGTTGGTCACCTTAGTAGAATTCCTTCTAGGGTTTTGAGACACAAGCACAACTTTATTCTTTGTCCTTTTAACTGCAGAGCCCTTTATACTAGTTGAAGGTGATTCATGCTTGGCTGTAGTTTGACTATCAAAATCTTCATCTGAATATTCTTCCCCTTTAACATCTTCCTCAGAAAACATTTCGATTTCTGGATCTAATTTCAGACTTTTACCTCTGCTATTCCTCGTCACCCTGATAGCAAGCATTTCCTCTTTAACAGAGGTTTCATCAATTGAAATATTTTGTTTCTGTGTAACAATCTTTTTTCCTTTGCCTTTCTTCTGTTTGCTGGACTCTGGGTCATGATTTAAGGATTGCATGAGCTAGTTCGAAGGTTTCTGTATTTCTCTTAGAGCAGACATGACTAGAGTATTAATTAAGACTTGATGAAACAAGCTTCTCTTTGCATTGGAGGAAAGTGATTGCACTCTTTTTGACATTTTTGTCAAGATTTTGAGTAGAAAGTAAGGTAGATTTAAAGGATAATCACCATTTAGATGCATTAATAACCTAATGTGATAGATATAAATTAGCGAGAATCTACCTTCGCAGGTGATATACCCGTGGATAACGATCAAAGCAGTGTGTCATTCTGGTCTAATCTAGCTGTGAGGAACTCCCTTTATCCAATTAGGATTTTTCTTATCTAGAAGACAAAATTGATTGACAAACTCTGTAACCACATGCTCCTTCTTCCACAATCATTCTCCTCCAATCACCAATCTGCAAGCTTTGGAAATTGTTTGTTCTGTCACCAACATTAGCAACTTCCCGATCTCCACTTCATAACCATCAAAGTTCTGTGCAAACTCCATAGAGACCTGTTCGTCATGACCTTGGAAAGTGATGAGAAATCCAAACCAACCAGCATCTCTGAACCTTTAAGCCATCCGAGGATAAGCTTCGAGAAGTTTGACACCCTTGGGTTCTAATCTAACCACTTGTCCGCTCCTCTTAGGCACCATCAAAACACAATGCTACAACTGGCACTGCTCGGACTCTGAATATGATTCCTGCAATCTGTTAATATATAACTATTCTCCTGAGAAAACATATGTGCTTAAAATTCAACAAAATCAGGATGAAGAGTGACTGTTTCAAATAATGATCTTTGGGAATTAAACGATTTGAAATAAGTCCTTTGCTGGTACAAAGAAATTTGATCATGTAACAGTTTGAATCATCAAATGATTCGAGAGCCATCGTGGGACACATGCAAACTCTTAGTCCATGATCTGGGTAATCATAACGAAATCTGGGTGGCGGGCACATATTAAGGCATGATTATATTTGCGTTATGGGAATGATGTTATTCCAGTAGCACTATTAATGACTTAGCATAATTTGAATTTGTAAAGTTCAAATAGGCATATGAAGTGACACATCATTCAAACCCATGTCTTAAAACTCCAAACTTAAAGAAATTATCCAAAAAGATAACACACAAACAATAACAAGCTGAAAAGAATGATTTAAATCAAATGAAAGCAGATAATGAAGTGCATGTAGGAAGGGTTTAGGATTAGGATTTTTCAAGTCAAAAGAAAAATTAGAGACTAACAGTAAGCATGTATGAAATTGGTCCTATTCTATCTAATATTTCAAATGGACCACAAAATCTAGCTGCCAACTTGGTACAATTTCTCAACTTCAATGAGATTTTCTTGGGCTTCACTTTAAAAAATACATGCTCTCCCACCTTAGATTTTCTAGTTGTCTTGCTTTTTATGCATAACTCTTTTGTCTATCTTGAGTTGCTTTCAAATTCTGCTTGATTTTACCGTCTACTCTTCCATTGCCCTGAACAATTCTAGTCCAAGTGCTACTCTATCTGTTTGGTTACCCCAACTCACTGGAGTATTGCATTTTCTACCATATAGAGCTTCAAATGGGCTCATTTTCAATGAATCTTGATACCCAATGTTGTAGGAAAACTCAACCAAGTGAAAATAATCCTCCCACTTGGATGGCTTATCCAACACATACATTCTTAGCATGTCTTAAATCACTTGGTTGACTTTCTTTGTCTGTGGATGAGATGCTATACTAAAATTTCAATTTGTACCAACTCCCTTAAACAATCCTCTCCAAAAGTTTGAAGTAAACTTTGGATCTTTGTTTGAAACAATTGCCTTAGGCACTCCATGCAACTTATCAATTTTTTTCATATAAATTTATGCAATATTAGCTACATCATGATTTGGTTTCATTGGAATAAAGTGAGTAGCCTTTGTCAACTTATCCAACAACTACTATTATTGAATCATGTTGTCTTGTTGTCCTGATCAATTTAGTTATAAAATCAATTGTTACCACTTCTCATTTCTACTCTAGAATTGACAATGGTTGTAACAAACCCGCTAAGTGTTTACACTTAGCCTTCACTCTTTGACATTTCATGCACCTAACTACGTAATCATCCACATCCTTTTCATTCATGGACAACAATTTCAATTTCTTATTGCTACGTTGTTTTTTGGTAACCAGGATGTCCAACATATGGAACATTATGCATTTCTTTTAACACCAACTTCCTTAATGATCCATAATTAGGAACATTATAAACTCTAATTTTATGCATCAATATTCCATCTCTCCTCACTTATAATCTTTAAATTTTTGTTGTACATCTTCTTGCTATAAGCCTTCTTTTGCCTGTAGGTGATGTTAGTCTACAACAATATCCTCTAAAATTATTCTCTTTAAATCTGATTCATACATACTAATGGTTGTAGCATGCATGATATGTACCATTCTGCTAAGTGCATCGACAACTTTATTCTCTTTTCCTTTTATATGCTTGATGACAAAGTCATGCTCACTTAAAAATTCCAACCATCTTGTTTACCTGGAATTTAAAGTTGGTTGTTCAAACAAATATTTCAGACCAATGTGGTCTATATCCTCAATTCAAATTTCTTCCCCATTAAGTAATGTATCCACATCTTTAATGCATGTACTATGGCAGTAAACTCTAAATCATGTGTGGTATAATTCATCTCATGTTCTTTAATCTTTTTGGACTCATAACTAATGACATGTACATTTTGAGTAAGGATTCCACCAAGTCCTTCTTTGCATTCAATTGTGCATACCACAAAATTTTCATTTGGGTCCACAATTTTCAAAATAGGTGCACTAGTAAGTAATTCCTTCAATAGTTGAAAACTTTCTTCTTAGTTTGATGTCCATTCAAATTTAATTCTCTTATTTTGTAAAGAAGTGATTGAATGAACAATCTTAGAGAATCCTTCTATAAACCTCCTATAGTATCCAAATAATCCCATAAAATATCTAACCCTAGAAACATTGTTTGGTGTTGGCCATTCCCCAATGGATTCAATCTTATTTGGATCCACTGCTATGCCTTCCTCTAAAATGATGAGCCCCAAATGGTGGATTTTCTCTTGGTAAAAAACAAACTTGCCCAACTTGGCATATAGCTAATGCTCCATTGGCACTTGTATCACCAATCCCAAGTGTTTCTCATGTTCTTCCTATGACTTGGAATAGATAAGTATGTCATCTGTAAAACCCCATTTATGGGATTCACAGTTTCACAATAATTTGTTATCATTCTATTTACCCGTCATTTAATTTATGTAACTATTTTCATCAAGAAAATCTAATTATGGTGATGTTCTAGTATAAATAAAGTATATGAAATAGTTAAGACCTAAATCTTTTAACCTATCTTCCAGATATAAGTATGTATTTTTATCCTTCATTACAGAAAAAAATAAAATAAAAATAGTAATAAGTAAAATCAGTTAAATACCCCTTGAAGAAGAAGGTTGTCCCTTTCTTGCCTCTTGCTAAATTGCCTTGATAACGTGTCTGAAAATTGATTCCTCCCAACTAGCTAGGAATAAAGCCTCTCCAACTCCCTAGCTCCAGGAAATATGATGTCCTAGCCCTCGAGCACAAAATCCCAGCAACTCTAGTCCACTAGTAAGCCTACCCCAAATTTTTTTCCAACCCTTTTCTTTCTCGGATCTCTCTTGCATCTTCCCCTCGAATGCCTTCCCAATGCCCCAACCCCCTTCCTTATCC
>ML796728.1:84461-105793 GCA_009831015.1 Picea engelmannii
CTCAATAATTAATTGACTTAATTTAAATTAATTAATTATAATAATTAAATTAAATTAATCGGGTGTTACATACACCCACCCTTTAAGAAACTTTGTCCCAAAGTTATAGTAACTTACAATACAAGGATATTAATAATATGATTCTTACATCTAGATCAGATATGCACAACATTAATTTAAACATTCATAAATACTAGTGTACATGCGCAAGGCATGTATGCGTAGCTAACACATACATGACTCACACGTGTACTAATGACAATAATTATCACATCTAATGCAATTCTTGTATGCTTCCAATCTAATCAACAATGCTATTAATTTCGTAAAGAATAATAAACCATTTACATTATTTGCAGAATCCTTCAATTATAATAATTTAACTCAAACAACATTCACCTAGATAATGGTAGATCAATTCAACCCCTTGTCTCTCTCCTTTTTTTTGGCAAAAGAAAATCAAACAATTACGCTATAAGATTAGAAACCCCACACACCCTTAACTAATTCTAATCATCCTTCCTCCCTAACCTACTTACATCTTCCATCCCTATCCTTCCTCTGTTGGACTATCCTGGAACGTCAACTATATTGACCTAACTCCAGATAAAACCGTAAGTGGAAGTGTCAACTACCTTGACCAAGATTCCCCAAAAGGCAACTTTCAGTCATCATCACATGTCTAGGGGAGCGTGATCTAACACCGTCCTCCCATGACTTCATGTTTCAGAGGATACGCGGTGGGAAATTTCTCCACCCCTCCTGATAGAACTAGGGTCAACACCCTATCATGGTCCTTACATTGGCACTATGTTGCTGGAATTTTGTCATCGTATTTTCAGTTTTAGGAAGTCTCACTACTTGAAAAACCTGCACTTGCCCACATATCATAGCAATGCATTTGAACTAACATAATTTCACATACAAAGATTCATACCATATTGTTTCTTGGTCGATGTTCATGACATCAACCCTTTATTATCATTATCCCTTGGCTATTTTATAGCCCATTAATCTACAAATTAGTTTATAACACAAAATCATACACATCCATACATTATTATCATGTAAATACATTTAATCATATCATTAAATCAATATGCATCTACCAACATCTTTAAATTTAAAAAATTTCAAGCTAGAATTAGGTTGCATAATATCCATCATAATTCAAATAACGATAAACATTCATAGTATTAACATTCACATAGGTCCATATGTCTAAAATTTTAAGTTTATAATTAATAGTGTTCCATAGTTAATAATAAAATAAGATACGATTAGGCCATAAATAATTCTAGTTGCTTAAGTCAAAAGTGGCATTACATACAACCAACCTTCCAGAAACATAGTCCCGAGGTGGTAAAAAAAGTGAGGGCTGATTTTGTCGTAGATCCTGGGCTATACTTGTCCCACTGAACCTTAACTTGGTCTACCAAACGATTCCTAATTTGTCGGACCCTACGGTCTAATATGCATAATGGTTCGACCATGATGGTTCCCGTGTCCGAGACCTACAATTCCTTCCAATTTAGTTTGTGAGATTCGTCAACAACATAATGACGTAGAATAGATACTTGAAAAACATTATGAGTTTTTTGCAAGTGGGATGGCAGTACAAGATGATAGGAAACAAGTCCAATTCTCTTTTGGATTTTGAACGTTCCTATAAATTGAGGCGACAACTTTGTCCCATTCCCAAACCAAATGGTACTCTTATTAGGTCTGATACAAATGAAAACATGATCTCCCACTTTATAACTTCAGTTACTCCTATGGGCATCAACATAACTTTTATGTCTATCATGTGCCTCCTTTAGTCATTGTCTAATCTGAATCACCTATTCCTCCATCTCTTGAATCAGTTATGGCCCTACTATCACTCAATCTTCTAACCTTTCCCAACTCAATGGTGTATTTCATGGCCTTCCATACAAAGCTTCATAGGGCGACATTCCAATGGAGCTGTGAAAAATGTTATTGTAGGCGAACTCTACCAAAGGTAGGTACTTCTCCCAATGGGTTTGGTTATCCATAACATACATCCTAAGATTGTATTCCATAACCCGATTTACTCTCTCAGTTTTCCCATCTGTTTCAGGATGATATGTTGTGCTTAAGTTCAACTGAGTCCCCAACGCTGACTGCAAACTTGTCCAAAACCTGGAGGTAAACTGAGAGTCCCTATTTGAAATGATTTTCTTGGCAAACCCATGTAGACAGATGAATTCACTTATTAAAACATGTGCCACATCAGCGACATTGTAAGCGTCTCTAACTGGAATAAAATGAGCACTCTTGGTCAACTTATCAACTATAAAAAGAATGACATTGTGCCTCAGTGATGTGACTGGCAATCCCACCATGAAATACATATAAATGACTTCCCACTTGGACATAGGAACATCATGCGGTTGTAGGAGACCTATTGGGTGGTGATGAATGACCTACACTTGCTGAAACTCAAGGAACTTGGCGATGAAATGGACTACATCATGCTTCATGCCTACCCAGAAGAAAAGATTCTTCATATATGCATACATTTTCTTCACACTCGGATGCGCACAGTAAAGTGCTTTATGGGCTTCCTTGAGTATGATGCTTCACATATCCCCACCCTCGGGGATGTACATCCTTCCCTGATATCTTAGCAATCCATCTGCTTCAAGACCATATCCTTCATATATTGGCTCTAACTTCCTCCCATTCCGGAGGGCTGAAGTAACCTTTAAATACCAACTATCTCCAAGAATTTTCCCCAACACTCGCTCCCTTGAATTAACCTTTAAGGGAACCAAGGAGAAGATACATGGTCTCCTGCTTAGGGCATCCATGACCACATTCTCCTTTTCCTTGATTTATGAAATTCCAAAATCATACTCACTCATAATCTCACTACATCGCCTCTGCTTGACATTGAGATCCCTTTAAGTGAAGAGATGCCTTAAGCTTTCATGGTCTATTTTGAGCTCAAAGCTTCGCCCCACTACATAATGCCTCCAAAGCTTCAGAGCTATCATTACAACTGCCAAATCTAAATCATGAGTAGCGTAAATCTCCTCAAGTTGGTTCAACTTTCTTGACTCATATGCTATCAGTCCCCCATATTTTATTAGCACGACCCCAAATCCTTGCTTTGAGGCATTCGTTCAAACTGTGAAGTCCTTCTCCATATCCGACACTTGTAGAATTGGCGCACTGGTTAGTAACCTCTTAAGCTTGATGATGATCCAGATTTAGGAGAAAAACGAACTGATTAACATATCGACTACAATAAACACGAAGATACGAAGAATAACACAAATGTCCAGGGAACAATATCTTCTATTGAATAATGAAATAGGCTGAAACTATAAAACTGCAGACTAAAAACACTTGCTCGAATGGTGGTAGCTATCTCTGAGAAGAGATGTGGCTACTACGCGCATCCGTTGAGAAGAATTGATTACAATGAGGCTCTAGAGGCCTTTTTGATATTACTCATGAATGCCAAAACCATAGACATCCAAAAACCTAACCCTAGAAGGTGGAATGCCAAAAGTCATGTGGGCTCCTATGGGTAAGTTGGTGTAAGTTAGTACCTCAACTTCCCAGGGTCGTAACTTTTGCACACGACTTCCGTTTTAGGTGCATGATAGCCCATTGGAAAGGTCTTTTAGAGAACTACACATTTCATTGTCAAACTTTGACTTCATATATAGTTTGACTGTGGTGAGCCAAAAAAACAACATTTAGGGCCCCAAAATGGCCCTGGAAGTACAACAAGATGTGCTGACATGAAAACATACAAAATAAGCCAGTTGGATTAGGCGAGAGGCCACTAGTATCCACCTAGAGGATGTGTGGGGCTTCAGACAACCCAAAAGTGTAGAACCCATAATTACAAAGAAGTACATAAGAACATGTTGAACAAAATAGGATAAGAGGAGCTAGTTGGAATAGGTGGCTGGCCACCAATATCCACCTGGATCAATCCTCCCCCCTTAGGAAGCAATGGTCTCCATTGCGTTGATTTCCCCCATCAGGTGAGGAAACTTCTATTGGATTTGGCCTTGGGTGAACCACTTGCCTTGCTGTAGGAATTTCCCTACCTTGACAACTTGATAAAGCTGGATCCTCTGTTGGCGAGTGCCCTTGACCTGTGTGTCCACTGTCTGATTAGTGGATGCTTGTTCCATGCAGTTAGGTTTGAGATCTGTTGGTGTCAACTATTCTGTGATATATGAGGTGTCCAATAATGGTGGAAAATATGGCCGAAGGAGGTCCACATTGAACACTGGATGCATGCCAAGGAAGGGTGAAGTGTTGATCTCAAAAGCATTGCTACCCACAACCTTGGTGATAGTGTAAGCCCCATAATGAAGTGGGCAAAGCTTCCGATGGGGCCCCGTGAGACGATCCTTCTGCAAATGTAACCAAACTTTGTCACCGACCTGAAAATGGTGTGGTACCCTGTGTTGATCATGGCGTTGCTTGTACTTAGCATTGGATTTATGCAAAATATCCTGGACATGTTAGCGGATGTGCTAAATCCATTCAATGAATCTGGTGGCTTTGTCGTCCGCAGACTGATCATGGGAAGAGTTTGTCTATGTGGTGGTAAGAGGAAGTGCAACATCAATGGGTCCCAAGGGTTGGAATCCCAAACCCACCTGAAATGGTTTATGGTCGGTGGAGCTATGGAGAGCCCTGTTGTAATTGTCTTGAACATAGGGGAGACTCTCGTCCCATGTACGTGGATGCTTAGAATTGTACATGTGCAGGATGTGCATAATCATTCGATTGACAACCTCTGTTTGGTCATCGATTTAGGGGTGGAAAGCAGTGGATTTTGTGAGCTAGGTGTCCAATAGAGACTCGACCAAAATGTGCTGAGGAACTTGTTGTCCCGGTCAGAGATAATGGTCTGTGGTATCCCAAAGTGGACCCACACTCGTTCGAAGAAGAGCTTGGCAATATCTGCCACTGTGATATTATTCTTGCAGGTTGTGAGGATGGCCATATTTGAAAACCGATCAACGACCACAAATACACAGTCATTTCCTTGCTTGGTGGACGACAAGCCAGACATGTAATCCATTGAGATGGATTCCCAAGGGTTCTCGGGAATAGTAAGAGGGGTGTATAAGCCTTGCTTCTTGATGGATGGCTTGGAAATGGCACATGCAGTGCAATATATGATATACTTGCTGACATCATGTCAAAGTTTTGGCCAATAAAAATGTTTCTGAAGAATGACCACAATTTTCTCCACGCCAAAATATCTTGCCACCCGACTGTAGTGGGCTTCCCAAATCAGCTTTGCACACTCGCTTGTAGGAACACAGAGATGGCCCAGGTGGCATAAGAGTTCATGCTGAATGTGAAAATCGGTGACAGTTGTGCTTGTACCCAAGAGCTAATAGGTGGTGGCTAAGTTTGTATCTTGATGATAAAGTTGGGGCCACTCAGATGCTTCATGTCCACAAGAATGGAGCACAGTGGTGAGTGCAGCCACAGGAGGTCGACTGAGGTAGTCAACGACATGATTGGAGATACTTGTCTTATACCTGATGTTGATATGGGACTGCTGCAGGTAGGTGGACCACTTTTGATGGCGGTCGTTCTGCAATTTCCACTGTGTCTGCATGAACTGCAGAGGCTTGCGATCAATGTGTATGATCGTCTCTTTTCACAGAATGTAATGTTTCCATTGATGACATGCTTGCACAATGGAATACATTTCCTTGTCATAGGTGGGGTATTTCCAGACAGTATTAGAGAGTGTCTCACTATAGTATGCCACCGGATGCTTGTGTTGAGTGAGAACTGTGCCCACAACATAGTCAGATGCATCAGTCTCAATCTCGAACGATTGTTGCAGATCAGGCAAGGAGAGTACTGCAGCTGAGCATAAGCGACGCTTCAGATCATCGAATGCTCATTGATTCTCCTTCCCCCACATGAACTTGGCCCTACCACCTCCCTTGGTCACCTGGATGAGGGCCCATGCAATATGGGAGAATTCCAACACGAACCGTCGGTAGAAGTTGGCTAGTCCCAAGAAGCTCCGAAGCTCGATCAGTGTGGTCGGGGCTTGCCAGTCACAAATAACTTGGATCTTAGTTGGATCAACATGTACCCCATGCTCATCAACAATGTAGCCCAAGTATTGGACCATGTTCATGCCAAAAGATGATTTTTCCAAGTTGGCATATAACTTGTGCTGCTCCAGAGTGATCAAAACCCGTTGAATATGTTACATGTGATCCTCCCACATTCTGTTGAATATGAGGATGTCATCCAAATATACCACCACAAAGGAGTTGGTGAAGGGTGTCAATACATCATCCGTCAACCTCATGAAAGTGGCTATTGCATTTGTTAAGCCAAAGGGCATGACTAGCCATTCGAAGAGACCTTCTTTAGATTTGAAGGTTGTCTTCCATACATCAATTGGTTCGATGGGAACCTGGTGGTAGCCAGAATTTAGGTCATTCTTGCTGAAGAACTTTTCCCCCTTGAGTTGGTCAAGAAGTTCATCAATCCCGGGAATGGTGTACCAGTTCTTGACTGTGATTTTGTTTAAGGCTATGTAATCAATGTAAAGTCACCAAGTCTCGTCCTTCTTATGCACCAGTACAATTGAGCTTCCGCAAGGGGAGGAGCTAGGTCTGATGTGCCCCTTTTGAAGCAACTGTTGGATATGTTGCCTGATTTTGTCATTTTCCATCAGCGAGAGACGATAGACTATTCCATTAGGTAGAGGTGTGTCATGGGTTAGATCAATTGGATGCTTGACTTGGCAGTGTGTCAATACCCCTGCAGGGGAGGATAAGATGTCTCTGTATTCTTCCACGATCCCATCCACTTGCTTTTGTTGCAAAGAGAGGCTTTGTGTACAGGCCACAGATGTGGCAACGACCTTCTACTTACTGTGAGCACAAATCACAAAGAATAGGAATTTCCTAGTCTATGAGATGATTGTACTACATTGCTTAGCATAGATTAAAGAGATAACAGTAGACGACGCTACCTCTAGTATCCTGTACAATTGTCTACCCAAAGTAATAATAACACTGCGGGGTCTAGACTCATACACAACATGACACTTCCAAAAATATGGTTTTCATAAAAGAACATCATAAACTTCAAGGGGAGCAATATCACACAATACCTCATCTTTGAAAGGCTTGATTGCCTAGGGAAAACAACACTGTTGGTTGACACAAAGATCTCTTCCTTGGCGAAGCCAGCCAATGGTGTAGGGTTGCAGGTGTAGTGTTGTTGGCAGGTTCAGCCGCTTGATGACCTGTGTTGAAATTAGGTTCTTATGACTTCTACTATCGACAATGAAATGAAGCAGAGCCCCCTTTACCCACATCTGCGAGTGAAAGAGGCGTTCTCCTTCCTCTGGTTCTTCTGGTTCGCTTGGTCGGACTTTGGTGGTAGTGATAGTGGCACTGGGTTCAACTTTGATAATCTTCTTCCCTCCTTCAAGATTTGATTCGGAATCAGAATCGACCTCTGACTCGAAAGCCTTTAGTTCGACCATGAGTGATCGACCATGAGTGACTGCTTGGAGTGACATTCTTCAGTGTTGTGCCAAGGGATTGTATGGTACTCACACCATTTTCCCGTGTCCTTCTTCATCTTCTCATTGCCCTTCTTGTGTTGTGGCTTGGACTGGTTGTCCTGAGGGCGACCATCTCGACTTGGTCCCTTGCTGTGTGGGTTGGGAACACATTTTCCCTGCTTCGGCTGTGAGGGGTTTACAGATCCAAACTCTCGCCTTTTATGCTTAAATTTCTACTCGATCTTGACCGCGTATCTATAAGTCGTCCCCAATGAGGCGATGTCCAGAAACTCCATTTCTGTTTGAATATATCTATGAAAACAAATGTGGTATTTGAGCACCAAATGGTGCTCAGAGTCTTTGATACCCAATTTGGTGCACATGGTATGAAAAATATTGGTGAAATCTGGTACTGTCTAGTCCCATTCTTGACGTAGGGTGGTCCATTTGGTGTATTGGTCCTCATAGCTTCCACTAGGGTAGTATTGTTCCTTGATGGCATCCCGAAAGGAATCCCATGTAGGGGCCACCACAAACATTGTAGATTCCTCTACTGCCCTTTGTTCAGAGTAAGTATCCCACCAGTATTTAACATGGGGAATGACCTTGAGGAGTGCAAAAGTGATCTTTTCCCTATCGAAAAAATTGTGGACCAAAAGATACCCTTCGAGCAGATTCAACCATTTATCTACAACATCCGCATCTATCAGTCCTTCAAATAATGGAATATCAAAATTTACCTGTACTGTGAAGGGGGTTGCATGGCCGCTTGATGAAGATGCTTCTCCCGTGGGAAACCATCGAAGGATCTGCACGAATCTGTCCATCATTTTGTTCCTTTGTTGCGTGAGGGATTCCTAGAGCAACATTTTAATAGGATCTCCTGCTCCATCATCTTTCTTTCTGTCCCCCATGGGTTGTTGTCGGGCTTGATGCAACCGATCTTGCAATGGATCTATTGGTTCGAGTCCCAACTTCTTGTACCCAGATCTTGTCGGGGACATGCACGAAGAAAAATAAATGAAGAGCAGAACACTCTGATACCTCTGATTCGGATTTAGGAGCAGAATGAATTAATTAACAGACTGACTACAATAAACACAAAGATATGAAAAATAACACAGATGTCCAGGGAACAATATCTTCCATTGAATGATGAAATAGGTTGAAACTGTAAAATTGCAGATTGAAAACACTTGCTCGAATGGTGGTAGCTATCTCTGAGAAGAGAAGTGGCTGCTACGCGCATCTGTTGAGAAGAATGGATTAAAATGAGGCTCCAGATACCTTTTTGATATTACTCATGAATTCCAAAACCCTATACATCCAAAAACTTAACCCTAGAAGGTGGAACACCAAAAGTCATGTGGGCCCCTATGGGTAAGTTGGTGTAAGTTGGTGCCTCAACTTCCCAGGGTCATAACTTTTGCACACGACCTCCGTTTTAGGCATGTGATATCCCGTTGGAAAGGTCTTTAAGAGAACTACACATTCCACCATCAAACTCTAACTTATTTTTCAGTTTGACTGTGGCGAGCCAAAAAACAATGTTTAGGGCCCCAAAATAGCCCTGGAAGTACAACAAGATGTGCTAACATGAAAACATACAAAATAATCCAATTGGATTAGGCGAGAGGCCACCAGTATCCACCTGGAGTATGTGTGGGGCTTCATACAACCCCATAAGTGTACAACCCACAATTACAAACAAGTACATAAGAACGTGCTGAATAAAAAATGGACAAGAGGAGCCAGTTGGAGTAGGTGGGTGGCCACTAATATCCACCTGGATCAGATTAATACAACATAGCACTCATTTTTCCACTCATACCTGACCCCCCTGCGCTGCAAGGTGGTGATGGGTTTCATAATATTCAATAATCCTTCCACAAACCTTCAATAATAACCAGCTATCCCCATGAAGCTTCTCACATCATGAGCATTTCTCAGCACTGGCCGATCCATTATGGCCTTCACCTTTTCCATGTCCACAGAAATCCCTTCTCCCAAAATGATATGACTTAAATAGTGAATCTCTTTCTAGAAGAAAGATCACTTTGACAACTTGCCATACAACTTGTTCTCTCTAAGGCATGACAATACCACTCGTAAGTTTTCCTCATGTTCTCTTTCATTCTTGGAATATATAAGGATATCATCAAGAAAGACCTATACAAAGCAGTCTAATTACTTTCAGAATATGTCGTTCATGAGGCACGTGAATATTGCTGGAGCATTGGTCAAACCAAAGGGCACTACAATGAACTCGTAATGTCCAAACTGAGTTCAAAAAGCAGTTTTGGGAATATCACTTTCCTTAATCCTTAACTGGTGATACCCTGATCGTAGATAATTTTTTGAGAAAGTTGTTGCTTCCTTCATCTGATTAAAGAGATGATCTATCCGTGGTATTGTGTACCTATTATTCATTGTAGCACGATTCAAGTCCCTGTAATCTATGCACAATCGTAAGGAACCATCCTTCTTCTTGACAAATATTATTGGTGCACCCCAAGGTGAAACATTGGGCGTTATCAAATACGTCAAGTAGTTCCTTCAACTGTATCTGCAACTCACAAAGTTCTGGCACTGTAATCCTATACGATGTCTTGGAAATTGGCTCTGCACAAGGTTTTAGCTCAATGGTAAAATCAAGCTCCCTCTTAGGAGGTAACCTTGGCAACTCTTTCAGAAAAACATCCTTAAATTTTGACAATATTGGATACTAATCCATAGAGGGTACTTTATCTTCATCGACCGCTTCCACTACATATAATCAATAACCTTTCCTCATGCAATGTTTAACCTTCATTATTGAGATAAAGTGTAGAGACACTTTCTTCCGTATACCATGGATCTCTACTGACCTTCCTTCATCATCAACAAAAATCACCCTCTTCGCGAAACAATCTACCATAGCTCGATGGGCTTCTAACCAGTCCATCCCAATTATTAGTTCATATGTCCCTAGAGCAGTAACATACACCTTCAACCTAGTAGTACACACTCCCAGATCAAAAAGACAATTATCAACGCTATTTCCTACTGCTTGTTTCCCACCTGAAGCCATCTCAACTTGTTTAAAGTCATCGTGCTCGTAGGCTGCCAACCCACACTTTTTTAATGCATAAGGTGAAATGAAACTATGTATAACACCATAGTCAAACAAAATTTTAACATCGACATGATTTAGCGTATCTGACGACTCCATCATAGTGGATTGATGTTCTACCTGACAGTTATTAACTGCTACATAAATATGGTGGCTACTACTCGCTCTTCCCATTGGAGCCTTTACTTCTCTATGCACAAAGTCTGGTTGTGACTATAGACAATCATGCTGGTAATGGGGTCCTCCACACCCCCAACAAGTAACATGATATGGAACCTGCACATTGCCCTGTGACAGTCTATAAAATGATTTCCTTCCCCTACTAACTGCTCCTCGAGAAGGTAGTGGACTTGCTTGTGTCATGGGTGATGAGTGAGATGATGCACTTGTTGCCATTGAAATACTTGTTGAAACCTCTCTAGGTGCGACTCTATTGCAATATGGAGGTGGCTTAGAGTTTCCTCCCCTGGAGAAGGTCCTAGGGGCCTTCCCCACGAATCCAGGATGTTGTGGAATGGTTGATCTCATACCTTTGTTTAATCTCATATGCTCCTATGCGTAACGAGCATTTTCAACTACTTCAATTGCTGATGATGGTTTCCACATCTGCACCATGGCCCTTATCTTAGGGTTTAACCCATACACAAAATGTTCTGCTTGTTGTTGATCGATATCCATGTATGAGACATATTTTACTAACTCCTTGAATTAGGGCACGAAATGCTCCTACCTGTTGTTCCTCACAGTAAGTAGGAAAATATTTCCTTTGGAACCTTTCCTCAAAAATATCCCATGAGATAGTGATTGGGTTAAGGTGCAACTTCCTCTCTAGGTTACCCCACAAGTTCAAGGTATTGTCCTTCAGCTGAAAGATCACTATCTTCGCTTTTGACGTGGAAGCATAGTCTCTCAGGGAAAAACATCTCGTCATTCCTTCCAACCATTACTCAACATGTTCACTTGCATGTCCCTCGAAAAACTCCGGGAGTTTGATTTTCTGTAGTTCTCTGTTGATGTGCCCTTGTGGAGGTCTTCCCTTTGAGTCCCTCGATGCTTTTGGGTTACCCACTCCAGATGGTGGGGGCTCTACTTCCACATCTTTTGATTGGCGTCCCTTTAATGTCTCATTAATATCCTTTAAGTAGTGCAATATGAGAGCTAATTCAGGTGATGGTGGTGGCGGCGTCGACATTGGTGGTCCTTGCTATGATGCCCCCTGACCTCAATTTCCTTGAGTTCTAACCATTCCGAATAATGAATCTGCATCCAAATGACACTTATTAGGAAAGGGTTTAAAGCAATCAACGTTTTACTCAAACTTAACTTGAAAACGCAGGGTTAGGCGTAAGTTTCTTTATACTTGTCTATAAACAAACATTACTGCCATAAGGTAAGTGGTTAAAGGTCATGGTCAAAATCCTCTAGTCTTGGTAACTTTGCCCAGGTAACTACTAACTCCCTTGCCTTGCTAGTTATGCTAGCACTGCAAGGTACTCGTCAATTACCCTAACTTACCTAATTAACCAAGAGTCTAACCCTTCCCTATATCAATGCGTGACACTCACATTAATCACCCTTAAAATGTTGTTGTTATATATCCTTGTAATACCTCATTTCCATGTGGTTGTCATTCATTACATCAATCTTAGTTATCCTAAGGTTTAGCCATTCATTGATCACTTCCTTATCTATTTTATATAAAATAAATATGACCATATGAATAATCATTTACCATTTATTCTATATATATTTTAATACAATTTTATATAATAATATAAACCATTTAATACAATATACATACCGAATGTATATAATGTAATGGTGTAACCAAAATAAATTTAATAATAACAACACTTTATATACACTCCCCTTTGAAGTACCCTATATAATCCCTTTTCCAATTGTAATCAAAGTAATTTATATATAACCATAGATTTTATGGCTTATACAATAATGATGAGGACGATATCTTGGAAAAAGTTGAGCGACCCGTGAAGGAGGAGATAACAGTTAGAGCACTCATGGAGTGGTAGAGGATCGAGTCCATGAGATAAATTACGAGAGGCATCGAAGAGTCATAGCCTCCACAAAGCTTAACCTCCTCAAAACTTTAATTACGTAGGTTTGCACATGTACTTTGTCAATTAAATTGTTTGTCAGTACATTTTTACGTAACAATCACATCAGTACGTTTCAATCGCACTAGTGTGCTATAAACATTATATCACACATGTATATTATGTTTTTTCATATCATGTTGTTGTTGTTGTTGTTGTTTGATTTATAAAATGTATTATTAGTATGCTAATGATTTTTCTGTTTTTAAAGTAAATTTGAGATTTATCACTCATAATTTAGATTTGTCATATAATGCTTACTTTTAGTTTTATGAAATCATTTAATTTGGATTGTGATTGCAAAAAATTATAACCATTAATGCCATATAATGTTTAATTCTTCTTCAAGATGAATTGGTTGTTGTTCAACAAGATACAACGTGTTGATTAAACATGTTTACAAAGAAAAATACATAAATACGATGAGTGAAATGATTGCGATTTGAATAATTATTTCTTTTTCATATATTGTAATAATAACATTATAATATAATTATTCACTAACATTATGATATACTTATTCACTAATAATAATAATGATGTAATAATAATTTTCTTTTATAAATATTTATTATTCAAAGATTACAAGACAAAGCTATAATATACCTGAGTGGGCCTAATGGTTAAGAACATGTGTTTCCTCCTAAGAGGTCACAAGTTCAAATCTAGAGGGGGGTAGGGTATGTATACCTCTATATACTTTAGCAGTCAAATCTTTGTGTCGGGGGGTCCCTTGTTCCACAAACAAGGTTCCATAAACAAGGGGGTCTCATACACCAATTTGGTGTCTGGCTTTATCGTGACCTTAAAATTAGACTATTATTATTATTATTATTATTATTATAGATAATTGTTTACTAAAATCACAATTATTATATTTTTTTGCTTTGCCACCAACTTTATGAATCTACTTATAAGTAAATGTAAGTATTAGATTTGGTCAGTGAAGAAAATAATTAATTTGTTAAAGTTAAAAATATTAAATTAAATTATTTTTATATTAATATTTAAAATATAAAAATATTAATAAAAATCAATAAATAAAACAAACAAAAGTCCTTGTGTAGATGTTATAGGACTTAGTCCTCATCTTTGACATAATGATTGTAACATGCAACCAACCACTTTATAAAACAAATGTTGAACTAAGCAATGCATTTACATTAGTTCCATTTAAAATCCAAAAATACAATTACTCAATCATCTTTTTCTTAGGCCCCAAGGGGACGTCTGAAGATAGACCCAATGCAAAGCATTTTTGATGAGCGGTTGGTGGCCTATGAAAGTTATATTTTATTAACAACTCATCACCAGGAGATAAACTACACATTTCATGCACAACAACAAATCTGGATGCCTTCATTTTCATAAAGAACTCTTTGTTATTGGAGTGTTCCTCAAAGAAACAATTTGCACTAAATAATGGAAACCTAAAACTATTTATGAACCTTGCAATGTTCCTGTGAGTTCATGGATGACCATCGAGATATAACATGTTTTTCCTATTAAAGTTTCTGAAGCATAACTATTCATGCACATACTATACATGGAAATGCAGTGTTTGTATTTAACAATATTCAAGTAATAAGATTGAATATATAAAGGACCACAAACTGGCATAAGTGCTACTTATTGTTTGGGAGGAACATATACATGTGAAAGGATAAACAAACCAAGATTTGCAACATCTATTTTAGACTTGGAAATCATATAACTATTACCACAAAAAGAGGATTTAGTTCCAACATCTGGCACATGCATAGAAGACGACCAAGTGCCATACAAAGCTTGGTTGTAACAAGTTTGGTATTTACTTTGCATATGGATAGGAAGAGGGAAGTCATCGCTACCTTCCAACAATTAAACTGACTTTGGTGCGTACTTGGACATTTTTTCTCTTAGCTCATACAACTTTTTGGATCTCCTAGTAGAGATGTTTTGGGTAGTATTGATATCATACTTTGGCTCACCAAAATTCTCTGTTGACTCAACAAAAGGAGACAAGTTGGTCAATTTAGGATGAAACTTGCTTCCAAATTTTAAAAAAAGGATCATATGGAAGTGTTCCTATGTGTTTTTTTCTATATCACCTCTTGGATGCTTGACTGCAGTGGGAGGTATTAGACCATCAACTTTCAGTAGCCGATCATTAATATAATGGGACAACGTGACAAGTCGAGGGTTCTTCTTCAACCCTTTAAATTTTGAACAAGTCATAAAAGATATCTAATTCACGGTGTAATACTCTTGACTTAGGTTGGTTGTTGAAATATGGCATGTTACAATTGGTAGGGTAAATCAATTGTCCATTTTCATCAAACATTTTCCTATGGTATCTTTCTCCCGATAAGAGCTTGAGACATTTTTGGACTAGTAGAATATATTGCGCATCCAAACTCAATCTTGAATCACGATCCTGCTAAATTCAATGAACAATTTTTCAAATGCATGTGCATAAATAACATAAATTCAATGAAAAGATAAAATTATATCGTCATCAACTATAGCATGGAAAACCCTAGTAGAGCTTTAGTTCGAATGGGGGCGAAACCCATGGTTTTAATGGAGACATAACCTTTGCGGATGGGTCGGGAGATGGGGAGATCAGATCAAGGTTGTATGGAGTAGGGTATTAGGTGCATTAGTTAGGAGATAGGTGGAGAAAAGACAATGTTTTGAGGAACTAGGCACTTGTAGGGCAGGTATCGATTAATGGTTGTTAGTTGGGCGACACTAAATGTTTGGTACTTGTCTTTTTAATTCGAGTGAATGTACAAAGGGGTGATCGTATGGACAATGGCATTGTAGACTACTACAGGGATGGGGTGTGTATAGAGGAAATATTCATCTCTAATGTGGATTTTACTCACATGCAATAGCTCATGAGGGTTGCTTACTTGGAAGGCTAGGATCCGATGGATATGTTAGGGGCGATGATTTTTTGGTATCCATTTCTAGGTCAGGGGTGCATTCACTTTGGGGAGGTGGGATCGGTCAGGGAGCTTCATTAGCATTTGATCCACTCGTGTAGACATAATCTAAGGTTTCATGGGTCTCTCTTTCCAGGGTTCATTCTCCCCCCATGCAAGTTGTATGCACGTCACTAGTGGAGCCATAGTGAAGTGATGATTCTAAGCATGGACATGCGAAGTCAAAATGGATTCTCCTTTGTAGGCGAAAAAGAAACCCAAGTGTTGGAAGGTGAAGAAGGAACATAACTGAATGGTGGTAGGTGTGGACATGGACATAGGGCCTATCCCAGACACGCTGGAAGAACGACAGTTAGAAGGTTTGGTGGGAAAATCATTTCCCCATCTTCCTTGAAATCTTGGATTGATGCTAATTGGACGAGAATTTTGGGGTATCTCCCATAATTCCATACTCTGGTGCATGGTTGGATCTATTTCAAATTTATTTTGAAAGAGGACCTGACATAGATTTTTAGACAAGTGTGGGGTTGGGGTTTTTTTGGCTTAGTGTTAAAAGAGTGGGAAATCACCTACGATCCCACTCGTGACGCTCTCTTTGAAATTCTGGGTGATTCTTCTAAACCTTCCTCTAGTTTTCTAGAAAGAAGCAGTGTTGATATCCGTCATGAATAAAATTGGAAAGTTTATAAGTTGTGAACCAAGTTGGGAAACGAATATGGATAGACGATGGGTGTGGGTTCATATTGAAGTGGACTTGAAGGAGGGTTTGCTCAATAAGATAGAATTAGTGTGGGGTGGTTTCTCCTGGATGCAAAGGATCGATTATTGGCGAGTGCCATTTCGATGTTTTGGTTTCCACGAGGTAGGGAATTTACAGGTGCAATGTCAATGTCCTTCATCACATTTTCCTCCCTTTAAAAAATCATGGAAGTGAAAGAAGGTGTCAGAGGATGGTGAACGTGAAAAGGTGGTCAACGATCCAGAAGGTGAAAGTAGCGGTTCAAAGGTCAAATGACATGAGTCTCCAGGTGTTCTCTCCTCAAAGGCTACTTAGGATGCAATTTATGATAAGAATCAAAACCCCGGTGATTTGATTTTGTCTCAATCTCAAGAGTTATTTAAGGCTCCCCCATTCAGATTGTGTCCTATTCATAATGTCTCTGTCTCTAAGAAATTTCATCATCCTTTGTTAGTATCGTGGGTGTGGGGGACACTTCTCCTTCGATGGGGAATCATAGCCCCCTTCAGGAGATGGTTTCTCGCACTGATTCCCCATGCTGCGAGTCTCCCCCCAAGGCTGGAGTTATCCATTTCCCCTTTCCTCCTTCAGATGGTACACCATCCTATTTTAGCTCCAAATATTCCCTTAAATTAGATCACCTTCTGCACTCAAAAGTAAAGAGGTTTTATATCGTCGAATGCGACGGGGGTTTGACATTGGACAAGGGTTTGGGTGGACAAGTAGGAAGGAAATCCCATATCTCTTTATCCCAAATTCAAGATAAGAAGGATATAAGGAATGGTAAGAAAACCACTATTTTTCGGGCCCTTAAAGTGTGGAAATACCAAGAAAGGGGTGCTAAATGATTGCTCTCCTTCAATGCTCATGGGTTTTGGGGTGCCTCAAAAGTTATGGCCCTCAAAAGGCTTGTCCAAACTTGTAAGCCACATTTCATCATGATCCAGGAAACTATGTGCAACGGTGACAAGACGTTTGAATATTCTCATGGTTGGTTAAAATACTAGTCCTTCTGTACCATTGATGCCATGGGTCTCTCTGGAGGCTTACTCTCTACATGGAGTCCCCGTTACGGGGCACTATCCTTTTCTCAAATATCATCTAGAATTGTTGTGGATTTGGAGGATTTCTTTTTAAATTCCTCTTTTAGAATGATCAATGTGTATGTGCCGTATGCCAATAAGTGTCAATTTTGAGAAGGGTTGAGTGGTTTTGGGTTTATGAACTCATCCAACATCATTTTAGGTGGAGATCTCAATTTCAGCCTCTCATTGAGGGAGATCTGGGGAGCCCATCCCTGCAAAGACACATAAGAAAGTTTTTTTTCTCAATGGATAGAAGAGAATCACTTGATTGATATGGAGCCCTATAAGTTGTCCCAAACATGGAGAAACAAAAGAAAAAAGGGTAGATTTGGTTGTTAAAAGACTAGAAAAATTCCTTATTTATGAGGATTCGATTGATAACCCTTTGTCCTTCAAATCATGGGTGGAAATGGGGGAAATATCTGACGATATGCCGATTTTGCTTAAGATAGATAAAAAAGTATCTAGGTCGCCTCTCCATTGAAGTTTAATCAAGTATGGCTCTTGGAGGAGGATTATAGAAGGTTGGTTTTTACCACATGGACCCCCTTGCCGAGGGAGAAGGGCACTCGTTTATGCAACAATTTGTAGGCAACCTAATTAAAATTAATAAAGCCTCCAAGTCCTGGGCCAACTATTTCAATTTGAAATCCCAATGCCTCCTTTAGGAAGTGGAATCAAAGATTGGATCTCTGTTGGTTGAAAGGCAGGCGAGCTCTCTTTCAGGGGATGAAGAACTTGCTCTCAATTAATTATTGAAAAAGAAATAGGATTTGTTGTCTTTGGAGGAAGCTAAATGACGACTAAAGAGTAGGGCAATATGGCTCAAAGAGGGTGAGAATAACACCAATTTTTTTCACAAGTATGCTAGCCATCACAAGATACTTAACACTATCTAGAAAATTAAGGATCAAATTGTTCGTTCAGTCTCCCCTTTTGAAGAAATTTCTGAGGCCGAGAAATGTTTTTATTCCAATCTCTTTAAGGAATCGACGAGTTTCCCTATATCCAAAATTCTCAAGGTTAGAGATATTTTCCCAAGGTATTTTTCTGAGGAAATGAAGAAGTCACTCCAGGAAGAGATTTCAGAGGGGGAAATTTTGTTAAAACACCATAGTCCTTTCAAAAAAGTAAAATCCCCAGTCCTGATGGTCTTACTATTGAATTTTTCAATGGATTCTATGATGTTCTTAAAAATGATCTCTTAAAAGTAGTCTGTGAGTCCCAAAGAACATGCAAAATATTGGGCTCTTTTAATGTGACTTTTCTTTCCTTAATCCCGAAGAAGAAATATTAAACCTCTTTCGAGGATTTCAGACCAATTTCATGTTGTAATCTAATCTACAAGTTTATTTCCAAGATCATTGCAAATCATCTCAAGCCTATCTTAAGCGATATTGTCTCAGATGAACGTTATGGTTTTCTCTATAAGAGACAAATCCATGATGTAGTCGCAATTGCCCAGGAATCACTACACTCCATCAAAGCACAAAAAATTCCCTTCATTGTCTTGAATTTAGAACTCTCAAAAGCACACGAAAAGGTTGGTTGGGTCTTTATCAAGATTGCATTGATTCAAATGGGGATGAATTTGGATACAGTTAATTGGATTATAGGGTGCACTGAATCACCCTCCTTTGTTGTCCTCATAAATGGTTCTCTATATTCTTTCTTTTGTTCTTCAAGAGGCTTGCGTCAGGGGTTCCCTTTGTCTCCCTTACTTTTTCTCATTGTTCCCGAGGGGCTCAGGAAGAAAATTAAAAATGCTCAGAGGATAGGACTTCTTAAAGGATTAAAAATCACTGCGATGGAAATTCTTTCTCATCTTCTCCTCATTAACGATGTGCTTCTATTTGGTGCAAGGACTGTTCTAGAATTTCAAGGTAATAAAGAAATTCTGGATTTATTTTGTGCAGCCATTGGAATTCAAATCAATATGGTCAAGTCCAATATGTTGGTTAGTGAAATCAGGGTAGAGATCATAGGGCAACTGGATGTTATTCTTCCCTTTGCATGAAAAAACACATAGGATGGGCTCAAAAATCTTGGTATTGAGTTAAAACCAAATGCATATTATTTTGAGAATTGGTTATGGCTTTTAAACAAATTTCAAGCAAGGGTATCACTTTGGGTGCACTATTGGTTGTCGAGAGGAGGGTGTCTAGTCCTTATTTAGTCAGTTCTTAGCAACATTCAAGTTTACCATGCCTCCATCACACAAATTCCTAAAGGAATTTTAAGTAAGATCAAGAAAGAGTGTTTTCAATTTCTTTGGTCGGAGTGGAAGGAAGCTGATGATATCCCATTGGTCAAGTGGTCGAGAATTGCAATGCCAAAGGTTCTGGGTGGATGGGGAATTAAAAACATACATTGGTTTTGTAGGTCATTAGTGAAAAAGAGCTTATGGAGGCTTATACATAACATGATGTTGTGAGGAAGAGTGATGTTATCCAAGCATTTACCAAGCATGTCATTTGTTGAGTGGATGAGAATTCCAAGGAAATCAGGGGCAAATAGTCCGATTTATTGGAAATAAATGATCGATGATTTTCCTTTAGTAGGGGACTCGATAGTTGTAAGGGACCGAATTAAATAAACAACCATTTAATTTACAACAGAGCAGTAAAATTTAAGAGTTACCTTCATTTAGCACATTATCAATCAAATTTATCAATAATAATAAAATTAATTAAACATAATGAAAAACAATGCATCATTTTAAATAAATACCTGATGCTAATACCCCTTCGTTGTCCGCCACTTGCCTCCTTGACCACTTCTGCAAAACACTGCCCAAAACCGTTCCTCCCTGCCAACTAGGTAGCTCCCTAGCTCCAGGATATCAACGGATATCCTGGCCCCCGTGCCCAAAACCCCCAGCAACTCCGGTGCACTGTATCAATCCTCCTCCATAACTTCACTTCTCTCCGCAAATCTAGAGCTCCCCAAAATTCATCCCCCCAACCTCCGTAGAATAACCTCCCGTAGCATAACCTCCCGTGAAATAACCTCCCGTAGCATAACCTCCTGTGGAATAACCTCCCGTCCAACTCCTTCCCTTCCTTATCTCTCCTTCACCGACTCCCCCCCCATTTACTCCCTACCTAACCCATTTATTACTCTTATCCTTTCCCGTTAATGCCCCGTATCCCCTTTCTTTAATATCTTATCCTTCCACAATTAATAAATTATCCCTTGTGGTGTACACAACCTTTAAATTTAACTATTTAACTTATTAATTTATTTAATACTCATGTTTTTTTTAAAATGTAATAGGTAGTTTAATTAATCAATTAATTAATCAAATTGCAACCATTAATTAATCAATAATTATTTCATTAGTTTTATTATACCTATCCTGTTTAATTAATATCATATTAAGATGATTAATCCCCTAATTAAATTTTTACTTAATAATCCTTCACATTTGTTCAACTAGGGTTGTTACATACACCCACCCTTCAGGAAACTTCGTCCCGAAGTTAAGGTATCTTATGGTACAAAGGACAAGAAACATGGTTCACACATTCATAACAAGTAACCGACATTATCAGTAAGTAAGTCAAGAAAACTCATACATACTAGTGTATATGTACAAGAATTGCATTTGTAGCTAGTACATACAATTCTCGTGCATGTACTAATAATCAGACTGTCATCCTTTAGTATTTTATGTACACATCCAATCCAGTCAGCAAGACTAGTCTTTTATAAAAGACAACAAACCAATCAATTGTTTGAGAAATCCTTTAATTACTATTATCCGGTTCAACAATTTTATTTTAAACAACTTT
>ML796728.1:107912-159691 GCA_009831015.1 Picea engelmannii
ATTACATACATCCTAAGCATGTCTTCCATGACTTGATTTACTCTCTCAGTCTGCCCATCTATTTCAGGATGATAAGTTGTGCTTAAGTTCAACTGAGTCCCCAACGCTGACTGTAAACTTGTCCAAAACCTAGAAGTGAATCTTGAGTCCCTATCTGAAATGATCTTCTTAGGTATCCCGTGCAAATGAATAACCTCGCTTACAAACACATGTGACACATCAGTGACATCATAAGTGTCTCTAACCGGAATAAAATGAGCACTCTTGGTTAACTTATCCACTATCACAAGAATGACATTGTGTCTATGAGATGTGAGCGACAACCCCACAACAAAATCCATAGAGACGACTTCCCATTTGGACATAGGAACATCATGTGGTTGTAGGAGGCCTGCTGGGTGATGGTGGTCGGCTTTCACTTGCTGACACTCCAGGCATTTGGCGATGAAATGGACTACATCGCACTTCATGCCCACCCAGAAGAAGAGCTTCCTCAAATCTACGTACACCTTCTTCACTCCCGGATGCGCACAATAAAGTGATCTATGGGTTTCCTTCAGTATGATGCTTCAAATATCCCCATTCTCAAGGATGTGAATCCTTCCTCGATATCTTAACAATCCGTCTGTTTCCAGATTATATCCTTCATACTTTGGGTCTAACTGCCTCCCGCTCTGGAGGTTTGAAGTAACCTTTAAATACCAACTGTCTCCAGGGAGTTGTGTCAACACATGTTCCTTCAGATTGACCTTTAAGGTTACCAAGGAGAAGATACGTGGTCTCCTACTCAAGGCATCTGCGACCACATTTTGCTTTCCCTTGATGTACGAAATACCAAAATCGTACTCACTCCATCGCCTTTGCCTGGCATTCATATCTCTTTGAGTGAAGAGATGTTTTAAACTTTGATGGTCCGTTTTGAGCTCAAAGTTTCTCCCAACAAGATAGTGCCTCCAAAGTTTCAGAGCTAGCATTACAACTGCCAACTCTAAATCATGAGTCGCGTATAACTCTTCATGTTTCTTCAACTTCCTAGATGCATAAGCTATCACTCCTTCATCCTGCATTAGCATGGTTCCCAACCCTTGCTTCGAGGCATCCGTGCAGACTGTGAAGTCCTTTTCCATATCCGACACTCATAAAATTGGCGCACTAGTTAGTAACCTCTTAATCTCAATGAATGCACTATCACATTCTTCTGTCCATTCATACTTGACCCCCTTGCGTTGCAAAGTGGTGATGGGTTTCGCTATTTTTGAGAATCCTTCCATAAATCTCCGGTAATAACCCGCTAGCTCCATGAAGCTCCTCACCTCATGGGAATTTTTCGGCACTGGCCACTCCATAATGGCCTTTACCTTTTCTGGGTCCACATAGATTCCTTCACTGGAAATGATATGACCTAAATAGTGGATCTCTTTCTGGAAGAAGGAACACTTCAACAACTTCCCATACAATTTGTTCTCTCTAAGGCAGGACAACACTATTCGCAAGTGTTCCTCGTGTTCTCTTTCATTTTTGGAATAGATGAGTATGTCATCTAAAAAGACTTGTACAAAACGGTCTAAGTACTTCCGGAATATGCCGTTCATGAGGCTCATGAATACTGCTGGCACATTGGTCAATCCGAAAGGTACTACAACAAACTCGTAATGTCCAAACCGAGTTCGGAAGGCCGTTTTTGGGATATCACCTTCCTTAATCCTTAACTGATGATACCCTGATCACAAATCAATCTTTGAGAATACCGCTACTCCTTTCATCTGGTCGAAGAGGTCATCTATTCGCGGCATCGGGTACCTATTTTTCACTATAGCATGGTTCAGGTCCCTGTAGTCTATACACAGTCGTAAGGATCCATCCTTCTTCTTTACAAAAATTACCGGTGCGCCCCAAGGTGAGACACTGAGCCTTATTAGCCCTAAGTCCAGTAACTCTTTCAACTGCATTTGCAATTCACAAAGTTTCGACGCTGTCATCCGATACAGAGTTTTGGAAACTGGTTCTGCACCAGGTTTTAGCTCAATGGTAAAATCAAGCTCCCTCTCAGGAGGTAACCCTGGTAACTCGTTCGGAAAAAACATCCTGAAATTCTGACAATACCGAATACTGATCCAATGAGGGTCCCTTCCTTTCATTCACTACTTCCACTACATAAAGTCGACACCCTTGTCTCAAGCATCGCTTAACCTTCATAGTGGATGTAAAGCGTAAATACACTTTTCTCTGTACACCCTAGATCTCTATTGGTCTTCCTTCATCATCGACACAAAGCACCCTCTTTGCGAAGCAATCTACCAAAGCTCGATGAGCTGCTAACCAATCCATTCCAATGATTAGGTCATATGCCCCAAGAGTAGTGACATATACCTTTAACCTGGTAGTACACACTCCCAGGTCTACTATACAATTATCGACACTAGGTCCTACTGCTTGTTTTTCCCCCGAAGCCATCTCGACTTGTTTAAAGTCATCATGCTCGTAGGATGCCAACCCACTCTTTTCTAATGCAAATGGTGAAATGAAACTATCTGTCGCACTTGAATCATACAAAATCTTAACATTGATATGATTTAGCGTACCTGATGACTCCACCACCGTGGATTGATGTTCGGCCTAGCGATTATTAACTGCTGCGTAAATTTAGTGGCTGCTACTTGCTCTCCCCATCGGTGCCTTTCCTTCTCTATGCACGAACCCTGATTGTAACTTTGGGCAGTCACACTGGTAATGGGGTCCTCCGCACCCCCAACAGGTAACACGAGATTGAACCTGTGCATTGTTATGTGTTTGTCTCTGAAATGAGTTCCTTCCCCTGGAGCCCCTACCCCTGCTCGCTGTTCCCTGAGATGGTCCTGGTCCAGTCTGCACCGTTGGCGATGAACGAGATGCTGCACTCGTTTCCATTGAAATCCCTGTAGCTATTGTCCTTGGCGCGACTCTGTTACCATATGGCGGTGGCCTTGAGCCCCCTCCCCTAGGAAATGTCCTCGGGGCCTTTCCTACGAACCCTGGGCGATGCGAAAATGTCGGTCTTGTACCCCCGGTCAAGTTCATATGTTCTTCCGCATAACGCGCATTTTCCACCGCCTCCGCCACTGAAGACGGTTTCCACATCCGTACCATAGATCTTATCCTAGGGTTCAATCCATAGACGAAGTGCTCTGCATGTCGTTGGCCGTTATCCATATACGACACATATTTGACCAGTTCCATAAACCTGATCTCATATTCTTCTACAGTTCTGTTTCCTTGTACTAAGGCATGAAATTCCCCTACCTGTTGTTCCTCGTAGTATGCTGGTAGATATTTCCTTCAGAACCTCTCCTCGAAAAGTTCCCAAGAGACTGTGTCTGGGGTATCGTGCAGTTGTCTTTCCAGGTTGCCCCACCAGTTCATGGCACTGTCTCTTAACTGAAAAATTGTGATCTTCGCCTTTGAGTTGGACGCATAGTCCCTTAAGGCAAAACACCTTGTCATGCCTTCCAACCATGATTCCGTGCATTCACTGGCGCGAACCCCGGCAAACTCCGGAAGTTTGATCTTCTGCAATTCCCGCGTGATGTCTTCAGGTGGAGGTCCTCCCCCTGAATCCCTTGACGCTTCTGGATTACCCGTTCCATATGGTGGGGGTTCCACTTCAGTCCCTGCCGATTGTCGCCCCTTTAAAGTCTCGTTGATGGCTTCCAATGAGCGCAGCATGAGGGCTAGTTCGGGCGATGGTGGTGGTGGAGCTGGCGGTGTTGGCGGTGCCTGCGATGACGCTCCCCTGCCTCGACTCCCTCGAGTCCTGACCATCCTGTATGCCTTGACCTGCATCCACCAAAGTTGTCAAGGTGAGTTCCAGGATGTTTCAAATTGGTGCTACTCAAACTAGAAATAGGGTTAGGCGTAAGTTTTCTTTACTTGTCTGTAAACAGACATTATTCCATTAGGGGATTGGCTAGGTTAGGGTTAGGATTAAGCGTCTAAGCTTGATTTCTTCACCCCTATGAAAATAACTATTGGTTCCCTTGCCCTATAGCTACGTTAGCCTTGCGCCTCACTCGCCACTTCCTAAGCTTACTCTCCTAGTGCATATGCTGCCTCCTTCCCACTTGTCCTAGTCTAAGCCCTTTTTAACTCTCCGCTTACAACTTGATTAAAGTGACTTCCGACCTTATGTTTATTATTTTACGTCGAAAGACGTACGCCTATTGACAATGGGCACAATCAATGATATTTTAATCTTACTTAACCTTAAACCCTTATCTGATGGCTACAGATTGAAGATGCTGGCATATTCTTAGTCCTCCTTCAAAATCAATGGGTCCGATTTATTGTTCATAACTTTCTTGCATTTATCAGGGCATCCGTTAACATGTTTACTATTTAACATTTACCTAATCACATAAAAAAAATGTTGTAAGGTTATATAATTACCACGTTTAATGATTAAATAGAATTAAACCGTGACATCTAAACAATTATCCCCAACTGCTAGCCTCGATTTGGCGTTCACCAATGCTATGTATTTTTCAGCGTTAGTGTTCTTCTAAAGACGCTTCGCTGGGTGGGTGGTCTTGGGTATGACAATTAAAGTATTTATATGCGAAATTATTTGTAAAAGTCACATTGTGTGGTGCGTTGGTGTTTGGTTGTTCTTTAAGGCTTAGGTAGTGGGTGGTCGCAGGTTCAAAACCCTTTAATTTAGTGATTTTTTTTTTTGTTTTACTTAAAAAAAAATCAAAATCCCCAATTAATTTAATTTAATTAATTTTAACTTAATTTAATTAACTTAATTTAACTTAATTTAATTTAATTAATTTAACTTTATTTAATTTAAAATTTAAATAAAATAATAATTTTTTTGAAACCTTATTTTAAAATAATTATAATTATAATTTTTTTTAAACCATTAATATATTACAATTAAAAAAATAAAATAAAAATAAATAAATAAATAGAATTATTCGTGAAATACTACAAGTATAGGAATTGGCATTGTGGGTCCTCGCATGAGGCCCACGTGCCCCGCCCTCGCTTCCTCCTGTGGACGCTCGGCTGCTGGTAGTTGTAGTTGGCATGGCGCGTTGTAGTTGTAGTTGCTATGGGTGCTGGAGTCCTCCATTCTCCACCTGAAGTCTGTTTCAGAATCCCTTGCAGTATGTGAAAACTCTAGGTCGCTGGTATCCTAGCAGCTACCGTCATCCGCAGCAGGAGGATCCCTGGGTGCAGTAAAATGGTAACCAAAGCCCTTTTCTGTGATGCTCTGTATCAAGAAAATCAAGAAACATAGCAAATTGAATGATTGTACTGTATGGATGGAACGAGTGGTGCTAAAGCACGGTAGAGAAGTGTTACGTAGCGGCGGGAATATGCGCTTTAGCGCTCAGCTATCGCGAGCGGATATCCATTTCGATGTATTGTTTTGCTTATTTAAAAATAACAAAACCCAAAATCCCTAAGCTAATGCTAAATGCCATGACAACCCAGACATAATCAATCCTATAAATAGCAAAAATGTGAAGAGCCAATGTGTAGATCACCTCACTTCAACCAGGCCAACTGCCATTATCCATTACAGTCATACACAAGGTAAGATCTGCTCTGTATCTTTCTTCAACATTAATTTATGGTAGGTCTAGCTCGTTCTGTTTTGCAGTTTTTTTTTTTTTATGCCAAATGATTAGTGTCTATAACATGATTCCTGTACCATCCTCAATAATATATGTATCAATGCTTATTTGAATAATGCGCTCCTGTAATGGGTAGGTGATGGTTATAAAAATGCTCTATTGCAATAGTAGTAGGTGAGGGTGTCCGGAGTTTGGAGGGTTGAAGACAAAAGAAGACAAGCCTGCCAGGAATTTGAATAATTATATATATCTTCGTTTGTGGGTAAGGGATTGCATGGCAGGATCTTCAAAAAGAGGTGTTCGGTCTTATTAAACTGGTATCAAGGGAAGACATTATCCAACTAGTGCACTAGTTTTCCATCTGCTTATTGGATGTGGGATCACATACACGTCACTGTTGAGAATGGAAAGAGTGATCTGTGCATATTCATCTCGTAGCCTTTGCAGTCTCACCAAACGATTTTGGTCTAGCAGGATGCTAGGTAGTCATGGCATCTGGGGTGTTTTTTATTTATTATTATTATTATTTTTTTATTTTTTTTATTTTTTTCAGTTAGGGCTGGTGAAGCTTAGGGCTCAAGCACAACTCCATGCTTATACACCCACATTCTCACTGTGGCTTGGGAGGTCTGCACTGGCCACATAGGTTCACAGTGTCTCAACGAGATCACCGTGGCTTGGGAGGTCCACACCAGTCTCATATGAGGGCGATGTGTTTCCTTTCATATGAAATGGATTCACAAGAATGGATCACGCAAAACATTTATAGCAGGCTAGAAATCCACCTTTGGTTTGTGAAACGCTTCCATTTGGCGCAAAACTGTTTTGGAAGCTACTCAGCGTTTCCAGTCGTTTCTGGAAACATCTGGGCTGTTTCCAGAAACTGCTGACAATTTCCAGCAAATTTTCATTTTTTTTTAAAGAAAAGAAAAGGTGATCCTACACTAACCCTAAAAGCGCCTACTAAGCCTAACATGTAAAATAAAATCCATTCGCAGTGGAAAAAGATCTCTTCTAAGATCTGATTTTTTTTAAAAGAGAATAGCACACCAGCGAACAAAAGAGCATTGTAGCTGGATTTTTTTTAGGCAAATTTTGTTTGAATTTTTTTTTTTTCGTTTTTTTTGTTTTTTGGAAACCATTTCCTAGTGTTTCCATATTTCAAGTGGTTTTCTAGGTAGACTACACCAATGTTTTTGATACTTTTGGACCCTTGCTGTATTTGCTTCTGGAAACCCATTTCCTGTCGTTTCTCATTTCCTATTTCTGATACTTGGAAACACATAGGTTGCTTCATTAATCTGGTTTTGGCGGTACAGAGGTCTGAGATTACTTTATCTATTTTTCTGGGAATGGCAAAGAGAGTGTTTCCAAGGAATTATCTGAGTATCATCTATGCGTGTGCCTCTTTTCATTATCTGTTCAAAATTTAAGCTAAGAAGCTCTTCGTTTCCTTGCTTTTTTCCTTTTTCTTTTGAGAGGTGGGCTAGGCCTTTATTAACATACATTCCCTTAATGTGTGCTTAGAGGATGTAACAACCCTAGTTGTATGTTTTACTTTGGTAAATTTGTAATGCATTTATTTTTATATTTATTTTTGTTTACATATAATCAAAATAATAGTGCTTTTGGTTTGCAGGTTAGGCAGAGGGGAATTCGGCCCTTAAGGCTCCAGATTGTGAACGAGGCGCAATGATACCATATGTAAGGGACCGAATTAAATAAACAACCATTTAATTTACAACAGAGCAGTAAAATTTAAGAGTTACCTTCATTTAGCACATTCGCAATCAAATTTATCAATAATAATAAAATTAATTAAACATAATGAAAAACAATGCATCATTTTAAATAAATACCTGATGCTAATAACCCTTCGTTGTCCGCCGCTTGCCTCCTTGACCGCTTCTGCAAAACACTGCCCAAAACCGTTCCTCCCTGCCAACTAGGTAGCTCCCTAGCTCCAGGATATCAACGGATATGCTGGCCCCCATGCCCAAAACCTCCAGCAACTCCGGTGCACTGTATCAATCCTCCTCCATAACTTCACTTCTCTCCGCAAATCCAGAGCTCCCCAAAATTCATGCCCCCAACCTCCGTAGAATAACCTCCCGCAGCATAACCTCCCGTGGAATAACCTCCCGTCCAACTCCTTCCCTTCCTTATCCCTCCTTCACCGACTCCCCCCCCCATTTACTCCCTACCTAACCCATTTATTACTCTTATCCTTTCCCGTTAATGCCCCGTATCCCCTTTCTTTAATATCTTATCCTTCCACAATTAATAAGTTATCCCTTGTGGTGTACGCAACCTTTCAATTTAACTATTTAACTTATTAATTTATTTAATACTCATGTTTTTTTTTTAAATGTAGGTAGTTTAATTAATCAATTAATTAATTAAATTGCAACCATTAATTAATCAATAATTATTTCATTAGTTTTATTATACCTATCCTGTTTAATTAATATCATATTAAGACGATTAATCCCCTAATTAAATTTTTACTTAATAATCCTTCACATTTGTTCAACTAGGGTTGTTACAATAGTGTGGCAAGTTGGGAATGGAAAGCACATTCAAATAAGTGAGGAACCTTGGGTGAATTTAGGTGGAGGTTTCAAACTTTCTGAAGAGTTGGTGTCCTCTTTACACGATCGTGGTATTTTTTCTTTATGGGAAGCAATAGACGGGGGCTTCAACATTACTGGTCGAAGTGAATAGCAGTCTACCAATGAATTGGATCTTGAGGGTGATAAAGTAGTGTAATGGGAAAATATACCAAAATTTTGCACTCAAACTTCATCAACTTGCAGGAGGAGGTTGATTCTCTATGTTGGTTAAATAATGAAAAATCAAGCGATTATACAACAAAGTTGGGTTACCTATCAATTGTGAAGGGAACAATCATGGGAGATAGGAAATGGTGGTGGCATTACATATGAATATTGCATGTTCCTCTCAAGGCGAAGGTATTTATCTGGCTGGTTCTTGAAAATAAATTCTTAACGTGGGACAGTGGGCTCCAATGAGGTTAGACAGGTCCAAATAGATGCTCATTGTGCAAGGTTGAGGCGAAGCTGGTTCTACACTTATTTTTCAATTGTTCCTTTTCAAATCAGGTTTGGGGTGTTGTTTCTAATATGCTTAAAGTAAGATATCATTCTCCAAATGGGGACCTAATAGCCTAGCTAAACCTCTGGAAGGATGATCTAGCAGTCATGGATCTCAATTCTCTTCCCTTATTGTTTGCTTATTTCATTTGGTGGTCTCGAAATTTATGAATCTTCTAGGATAAGTTCATTCCTCATGAGGTGGTGGTAGGGATGGTTATGAAATTATAAAATGAGTTCAAATAAAAAAAAAAAAATCTCAAGCGAAGGAATCCATTAATGCCCCCTTTAGTTGAAGGAGTTCCCCGGGGTTTTTCCGATAGGCCCAGCTAGGGTCACCCTCTATGCTGCGTGGTCATGGTGGTCTTGTATATTTCAAGAAATCATCTATTTAAAGTAAGATATGCTCTAGGAAAGGGATCTAATATGAAAGCATAATTATCAGTAATGCATGGTCTTCTTTTTTTGGTTAATTTGATTAATTTGAGGAAAGTTCAAGTGATGGGAAACTCAAAGGTGGCAGTCAATTCGGTAGATGGTCAGGTCCAACTACAGGTGGTGATACTTCAACAATTGGTGGCATGAATTTGTTCCTTTTTGTCTTTTCTGTAATGGTTCTCCTTCATTCACATTACATGGAGCTCAATTCAATGACAAATGAGCTCTCTAAGGAAGCCCTTTCACTGGAAGAGGGAGCCTTTATCTCACATGAATATTTTTATGGTAAATTCCACAAGGAGTTATCCTTCCTTCTTTAGACCCTTTTTGTAAGAGATGTAATATTTTGAGTTTAAGTAAGAAGAAGGTGTAGACAATGTAAGTAGAGAGAAAATATGAAGTAAGTCTAGTTGAGAATGTTATGGAAGGTCATCAAGAGAGAACTAGTTTTGTAATGATCATGATGTTGAACAAAAGTCAGTCCTATGAAGGATGAAAATATGTATATTCTTTTTCTAGAATATGAAGGTTTTTTATAAGAAAAAAAACACAAATTCAATCAAATAAATGAATTATGAAATCTAGTCTTACTTCAAATGATGGGGGAGAACTTGACAAACTTGCAGTGATATGGAATGAGTTGGAATCTAAAGAATTGACCATTTGATATTAAAACTTTTTTTCCTACATTTGAGCCAAAACCATCATCAATATGTGAATGAATTCTTAAAAGAAAGTTTGGGAAGCATAGAACAATCTAACTTCAAACATGATTTCAAATGGCTTTTAAAAGTTATCGGTGCTCTTAATTAGTTATAAACACATCAAGGCACCTATATAAAAAGGCATCGATGTGCCCACATAAAAAGGTATCGGTCTGCTAAATTATGAAAATAAATGAAGCGTGACCTCCGTTACTGCCTCCGCAAAGAAAAATCTCCGCAAATTTTAATTGTGGAGGTTAGCATTTATATTTTGTCATTAAAATTGAGATTGGTGTGTTTGTATGTAAATAACGCACTGAGGCGCTTAAAACTATGTAGTACACTATTTTTACAACGAAAAAATGAGTGTAAATTTCTTTTTTTAAATGCATATGTTTTGTTGGTGCTTTTCTACATACAAAGCGCACTGATGCACTATAATATGTATAGCACACTGAAAATATAAGTTACAAAAAACATCTCTCGCGTTTATCATCAAGCGCACTGATGCACTATAATATGTATAATGCACTAAAAATGTAAGTTACAAAAAACAACTCTCGCATTTATCATCAATTCGTCGAAATATACAACGAAAAATGAGCGGGAATTTCATTTTTTGAAATGTATTTGTTTATAAATGAAAACATTATTCATTATTTCATTTTTTTGGAAAAATTTAGAGGGAAGATTTGTTCAAGTGAGATTTACCAACAAAGACTTTGGAGTGGGTAGATTTTTTTGAAGAGCCAAAGTTTGAAGGGATCACCGTAAGCCACATACAAATCAACAGAAGAGAAATTTTAGGTATGTGATTTCATTCTATTAATCATCTCAATCTTTCCCTATTTGATTCAAACTATTTTCAATACATTCTAAAAAAAAATAAAAGAGTTTCATAATAACCTTTGGTATTGGAAGCCCTAGCTTTCTTATTGTTTTTTCTTTGTTCCCCTCTCTGTATTTCACAAGGATATTTTCTTTTTTTAAGCAATAGATTTTTATAGGGTTTATTTACTTGTATATGAGGCATTTGGTATCTATTGCAATGATACCATTCATTGCATTGGATCTCGAACCCTATCACTATTAGTTAAAAAAAAAACATTTTCACATACATGGTACATGGTGCACACTGTACAATAATATCGCACCAATGCACACTTTTTTATCCATAGAAACAATGAGTTTAAAATATAAATACCATTTATTTTAGTATCATATGTTGGAATATTTAGTAATACTGAGAGGGAGGGTGAATTAGTGTTGCACACTTTTAGCAATATTTAAAACTCCTTTTAAATTCCATTAATCATCCCAAAGATTATAATCAACAATGCATAGATCTAACTATGTCAATAGAGTCACGGTACACATATATTTTATTTGGAAACCAAAATGGGAGAAAACCACAAACTAATTCTTTAATAAAATCTTGTAGGCACCAACCTACTGTTACAATATTTGCAAGCACCAACCTATTGCTACAATATTTGCAGGCGCCAACCTGCTAGAGACACCAATCTCCTTGATTGAGCACTAACTCAACAATAAGGTTTGCAGGCACCAACTTGCAGGAGACACCAATCCCCTTGGCAGAGCACCAACTCATCTCTTCTAGTAGGCACCAACCTAGGACTGTAGTATATGCAGACACCAACCTACAACTACAATATTTGAAGGCACCAACTTGCAGGAGACACCAATCCCCTCAAGTTGTCAATAATATCAGATTGAATATTTTCTTCAAGCCTTCATGTGTACAAATCTGTTGGTCTGCCTTTGTTGTCACAACATTCTCCACCAACTTACATTCTTCATGAATTCAAAGACTCCTTAGACCTTTCACCTCTCAGCCACCCTTATTCAAATACAAGTTCCTTTTCTTTCATTCTTTTGCATCTTTGAACCTTAGACTTACAAATCCTTTTCCCTCACTTCCTTTAATCACCATTCTTCTGAGGAGCCTCAAAGCCTTTGCTCTTCACACTTCCACTTCCATTTCCTTGCTATCTTCACACTTTCTCTCTCACACAAAATGATTTGGTCATTTTTATTTATAGACTCAATGTTCTCATGGATTTGTCCACATACCCAAAAATTATGTCCTTGGGGTCAGCTCCAGATCCTCTATTTTCCATTAAATCGGGCTTGCAAACTGGTCCTGATCTCCTTTCTATTTATTATATAGTTTGTTTACTGATCACTCTATGCATGAATTAATTCACAACTACCATTGAATCATCCCTTAAATAAAATCACGACCGTTGATGTTTTCTTTGCCCACCAAATAGGTAATACAACTTCATTACTTAGCATCCGTCAGATTGTCTCTTTGATTAATCTTCAGTCTTTGATCTCTTAGCATGATCGCACCATTGGGGTGTTGGCCTTCCATAGATCCACCGTCCTTGGATTAAATATCAACCTTATGATCTAACCTTCATTCGATCGCAATCGTCGATCTGCGATCATGTTCATCAGGACCACCGGGTCTATTAGGTCTCTGGGCTATCCAAATATCAGTCTATCAACCTCTCATTGGCCCTCAGAGCCCCTCTGTTGGAACCCATTCATTTGTAAATAACTCTACTCCAACTAGAGCATCTCCGATGACATGTATTCCGACGGATCCAATGATCCTCAGAGTCTGAGATCAATGGCTTCGATCACATCGGTCCTTCAACTTGAAAGACAATTATCTCTTGTTAATATAAATATTCGTGGGATGGTCAGGTGGGACCCACATTGATCTACGGTTGAGAATACATCTCTCCTGCATGCCGATCTACAGTCTAGATCGCTCCTCGGAGCTTCTCATCATCGGGGTTCTCCCACTCCGATGGCTCATACTCTGACGGATCCAACGATCCTCAGAGTCTCAAATCAACGACTCACATTCATTCTCCGAGTCCTCATCGTCAGAGTACCTATGTTGTAGGTAACATAGTCTACTTTGACCATCACTTCTCCGACGAGTAGTGGAGATCCACTTACCTTTCCAAATCAACGCCTCACAATCATTTTCAGAGTCTTCATCATCAGAGTCAGTCCTCTCAATTCTTCCTCTCAAACCTTCGACAAGCTTCCTTCCGAAAGGCCTAGACTAGCCATCTAGTCGTCAACACTCTAGATTCTCTCCTATTGTCACTCGAATTGATCGATGACAATTGTGAGATCGGAGTCACCTTCATCGGATTCTTTGTGCAACCTTGCACTCAAATACTATGATGGCCTTTCCATCTGATCAACGGTTCATATTCTTCTGAGACCATTCTATGATTGATCCAATGAATCCTATTGGCTCAGAGCTTCTCCCATTGGACTATCATTACCTAGACATGCATCACCATTTAGGACATGCTAGCTGCCGAACTGACATCCTCATCACCCCGACCATCGAGCTGTCACAATATGTCACCCTAACATATTCCTCGAGACAAATCATCATAGATCCAATGATTGAGGTGGATCCTCCTATGGATCTATGGTCCTCATACCTTCTCATCGTCAGAGTCCGTTCTCAAGCCTTCCTTCCAGACCTTCGATGGCCTTCTTTCCGATAGGCCCAAAACTGTCATCAACAATCCAGATTCTCCGATACTACTATCTAATTAGATCGATGGTTGTCATTTCACTTGATCACTCTGACGACTCAAACATGCCACCAACGGTCATGATTCTCAGTTCTTCAAGCCTCCGATAGTTCAATGGTTCATGTTAGCTTGAAGTTTCTCCCATCAGAGTCCCATTACAACCTCACACTCAAGCACTCCGATAACTTTTCCATTTGATCAACCCTTTAGATTCTCTCCCGCAACCACTCCAATAAATCAATGACTTTTGTTAACTCTAAGTCTCCTTCATCGCCAGAGTCCCTATTACCTTGCATGCTCTAACCAACAATCCAGATTTGTTCGTTATGCTGAATCAACAACTGCGATGTCCTCTAACTCAAACACATATTTTTCTTCATAGTAATGGTCCTATTTGGGACTTGTCATTTACACAGGGTAACAACAATTAGTCTCTCCCTACCTGTGACATCCATGGTTTTCTTAGTCTTTGAAATCAACGACAACATAATCCAACAATCTCCCCCTTTTTCATTGATGGCAACACTTCTTGAACTCCACAAGTCTATGCAAGTATCCCCCTGTCTTTTTACTCCCCCCCTTTGACGTCAATGACAAAGGGATACCCTCACCCCTTGTATTATTCTCTTCATTATTTTCTCTATCACCAACAACCATCCTTTCCTTCCATTGCTCCTTTGAGCTTGTGACTTTCCATGAAGCTTTATGAAGTGACTCCCCCTATGAAAGTTCTTGTTATTTATTTATTTATTGTACCACTTACTTATTTATACACTCCCCCCCCCGAGCTTATGTTTTTTTCGAGCTCCCAATAGCTCTCAATTGAAGTTGGCATACCTTAATCAGAAATGGGAATGACTCCCATCTTCTGTCTGAGATACTCAAATGTATATATGGTAGTGGTTTTGTAAATATGTCTTCAATTTGTTCCTTTGTTGGCACATATTCCATCTTTACAACTTGGTTTTCAACTTGTTCTCTTAGAAAATGATACTTGATAGGTATGTGTTTTGTTTTTTAATGCATGATAGGGTTCTTAGAAATGCTTATTGCACTGGTGTTATCACATAGTATAGAGATAGGTTGTTTGTAATCAATATGAATGTCTTGTAAGGTTTGTTTCATCCAAAGAATTTGTGTGCAACATGACGCTGCTACAATGTATTCGGCTTTTGCAGTTGACAGAGAGATTGATGACTGCTTTTTGCTCAACTAAGAAACTAGGAAATTTCCTACAAATAATGCACCTCCACTTGTGCTTTTTCAGTCATCTACGCATCCTGCCCAATCAACATCCGTGTATGCTTTCAAGGTAAAATATTCACCCTTTGGATACCACAATCCATAGTCCAAAGTACCCTTCAAATATCTAAATATTCTCTTGAATGCCTGCACATGAGATTATTTTGGTGTAGATTGAAACCTTGAAACAATTCCAAATGCCTGCATCACATTTAGCCTTGAAGCCATTACATACAACAAGCTGACAATCATAGACTTGTACAATTTTTGATATGCTTCCATGGATTCATCATCTTTGTTGAGCTTGCATCCTGTGGTCATAGGGGTGCAAACTGGTTTACAATCCTCCACTTTTAACTTCTTGATCATCTCTTTAATGTACTTCATTTGAGATATGAAGATACCTTTGTTTGATTGAGAAATCTGCAGTCCTAAGAAGAATGATAGTTCTCCTAGCATTGACATCTCAAATTCACCTTGCATCTCTTCAATTTTTTTTTCTTAGCTTGTATATGTTACTTCCTAATATTATATCATCCACATTGACAAAAAATATTATCATGTCCTTGTCCTCCTTTTTTATGTAGATGTTGTGTGCAACTACTCTTTTAAATCCTTGCTGTTGTAAATGCTTGTCCAGTCTGGAGTACCAAGCTGTAGGGGCTTGCTTTAAGCCATATAGGGTTTTTCTTGAGTTTTGACACATAATCTCCATCTTCTAATAACTGAATCCTTCAGGTTTTTCAATGTATACTTCTTCTTCTAAATTTCCATTTAGGAATGTTGATTTAACATCCATTTGATAAATTTTAAAGTTCTTGTAGCAGACAAATGCCAAAAACATCCTAATTGCTTCCAATCTTTCTACAAGGGAAAAGTTTCTTCAAAATAAAATCCTTCAATTTGAACATATCCCTTGCATACCGATCTTTATTTGTTTCTCATTACTCTTCATTTTCATTTTGTTTATTCCTAAGAACCCATTTAGTGCCTATTACATTTTTATCCTTGGGTCTAGGAAGAAGATCCCAAGTTTGGTTCTTTTCAAATTGGTTCAATTCATCATTCATGGAATTGATCCAATGTCCATCTTGGTTAGATTATTCAAAGTTACGAGGCTCTATTGTAGATAGTAAAGAACAATTTACTTGATTATTTATTCTTCTCCTTGTTTGAGGTCTTGCACTCCTATTTCCTAGAATTTGGTTTTAGGATGATTCTTTTATACATACCTTGAGGGCGTTTTTGTGTCCTATCTTTCTGTTTCATCTTCCTTTTCTGTTTGATGATCTTTATTTTCTTGTTGTTATTCATCTTGTTGTTCTTCCTCTAATTCTTCTTCTTCTTCTCGTTCCTCTTCATGCCGTCCTTCTTGCAGAAATTCATCTTCTTTTTTGTGATTTGCTTCTTTTGAAATCTAGTTCGTAAAATGTGACTTTTTATCATCTACTTTCACATTTGTACTCATTACTATCTTTTTAAACTTTAGATTGTAGCATCTATAGGCTTTACTATTAGATAATTAACCTAGAAATATTCCTTCATATGTTCTGGAATCAAATTTACCCAATTTCTCTTCACTTCTCTTTATGTAACATTTACTCTTAAATACTTTGAGATAGTTAACTATTGTAGGTCTACCTTTCCACAGTTCATATGGTGTTTTATCATGTTTTTTTCTAAGCAAACATCTATTCAGAATATGGACAACAATATATAATGCTTCTATCCAAAACATATATGATAGTTTGGAGTCATTTAACATAATTCTTGCCATTTCTTGCACGGTCCTATTTTTTCTTTCTGCCACACCATTTCATTGTGGTGTCTTGGATGTTGAGAATTGTATTTTGATTTCATGCATCTCACAAAATTTCTCAAATTCATTTGAGGTAAACTCACCTCCATTATCTGATCGTAAGCTCTTGATTTTAGGATCAGTTTCGTTTTCTACTAGTTATTTAAAAACCTTAAATTTATCAATTGCTTCTGATTTATTCTTTAGAAAGACAACCCATGTCATTCTAGAGTAGTCATCTATAAGCAACATAAAGTAGTACTCACCTTATAAGATTTTCGTTATGGTTGGTCCACAGAGATCATTATGAATGAGCTGCAAAGGCTTTGAAGTTGAATGCTCCTTCATTTTAAATGTGACTCTGATTTGGTTTACATGTTGACAATGTTTACAAATGGGATTTGAAGGTTTTATAATTAGGGGTAGATCCCTTACAACCTGGTTCTTTCTGATCTTTATCAAATTGTCAAAATTTATATGTCCTATTCTCCTGTGCCAAAGCCAACTTTGATCTATTTGTCCAATGCAATGCTTTTCTCCTTTTACTTCATCTAAAATGCATATGTTATTAGGAGTCCCGAGGGATGTGGCAACTGTTCTACCAGATTTTTCACTTCTTATTCCACACTTTTGAGAGTAAAAAACGAGAGTGTGTTCTTGATCACATATTTGACTAACACTGAGAATATTGTGTTTCATATCTTAAATCAACAATACATTTTCTGCTTTGTCTTTCTTACTTCAAGATTGACTGTTCATTTTCCAATTATTTTGGTAGAATTATCATTTCTGAACATGACATTGCCTCCTTTTGTCTTCTTAAGAGTTAATAATCTGTTCTCATCTCCTGTCATGTGCTTGGAGCATCCAATGTCATTATACCACTGGCTTGTATTGCTTTGAGCATGTAAATCTAGATTGTTTTCTTCCCCTTTTTGTTGATCTGTGTTTTTCTTCCATACTCTTATGTTTTCTTCCTCATGTTTAGTGGAAGATTTCTCTTTCATGTTCTGTCCCGTGGATTCCAATATGCTTCTGCACTCATGTGATTTCTGACCAAATTTATTACATTTGTAACACTCAACATTAGAGTTCATGAGCAGAGCAAAAGGATTATAATTTGAGTCCACAAGTTCTTGAGTTGTTTTTTTTCTTATATAGTCATTCCTGGTAGTGTTGTATATATCTCTACTTCTCATATAGTTATATATTGTACTGGCCATGTAGTTAATAACTTTGTGCCCAAAATTATGACAAGAAAAACATAACCAAGAAACATATTTTGATACCTTGTTGTAGGAGGTCTTCTTGGTGGAGCATTTCTGTTGGTGAACCTTTGAGATGTTCTGTTGTAAGTACTTCTTGTGGTGGTAGGTCTTCTAGGTGGGGAACCCTTTTCAAATACAACTCTGTTGTGAAGAGGAGTGATCTTCTATTGCTTTTCCATTTTCTGTTTGTTATGTGATTCATTTTCTGTAATCTTTCCATTGTGATGGGAACTCTTAAGCATATTTGCATAGCTTTGCATCTTCTTCCCTTCTTTTGGTATCTCAAAATCAATATTTTTCTGACTGTTGTTATAACCAAGACCAGTTCTATCAAACAATGACCTTTGAATATTTAAATGTCTTCTAGGATTGTTGAACTCTTTTCAAACCTCATGTTTGTGTTCAATTGGGTGACTGTCTTATCTAATTCTTTTCTTAGGTAAACAATTTCAAGCTCTATTTCATTGTAGATATCCTCCATTTCTTTGAGTTTATTTACCAAGATTTGTTCAATTCTTTTTGCTTCCTCCAATTGTCTTTTTAGACCAATAGTCGCAGTTTCACCATTTGGTTCATGATGTTCTCCTTTTGATTTTCTTAACCGTTCCTTGAGAGACTCATTTTTCTTTATGAGTATTTTTCAGTTCACTTAGAGCATAGATTACTTCACTTCAAGATTAACTTCTCCTTCCTCATTAGGGTCTTCATGTTTTGAGTTTTCATCATCAAAGAATACATTGATGACCATGAATAAGACATCTTCTGGGTTGTTGTCATCTTCATCATAGGAGCTGCCTTCATTATTGGCATACAATTTTTTCTTTTTTCCTATAATTCTTCTATTTCTCTTCATTTTTGTCACTTATATAGTGATATTTGGTTTTCTTAAAATTAGAGTCCCTTTTGTAAGGACACTTAGCAACAAAATGTCCTACTTTACCACAATGAAAACACTTGAAGGGGAGATTACCTTTGTATTTGCCAGTTCCTTTCTTGAGCCTCCTAACGAAGTTTGCTTCTTCTGCATCTGATTCTTCTTTAGATGAGTCATTTGTTTGGTGTCCTTTTGACCTTGTCCATTTTGATGCCTTGAATGCTACCTCGTGTTTTGATGAATTTTCCTGCACAATTCTCATTTCAAAGGCTGTTAGGATTCCATGTAATTAATCCATTGTTAGACTATCTAAGTCCTTCATTTATTTAATGGCAAATATCTTGGGGTCAAATATTTATGGAAGTGTCAAGAGAACCTTTTGTACAACAAATTTTTCATCTATGGTTTCACCCAGTGCTTTGATCATGTTAACAATCTCATCCACACGAAGAAGGTAGATTTCTATATCTTCATCTTCTCTCATATTGAGATTTTCAAATCGTCCCCTTTGAGTTTGTACTTTTTCCTTCTTGACTTTAAAATTCCCTTCATATGTATTCTGCAACTTGTCCCAAATTTCCTTTGCTATTCCACAATGCACGACTTTGGTAAATTCCGATCTTGTTAATCCATCCAGAATAACTTGCATGGCTTTGGATTTATTCTCATAGAGCTTCTTAGCACCTACATCATAGAGTTGACTTTCAGGGGTGGTGTAGCCATTTTTGACTGACTTCTAGACATCATATCCTAATGACTGCAAATAAACTCTCATTTTGATGCTCCAAAATGCATAATCTGATCCATCAAAGAATGGAGATTTGTTTTTGGAGGTTCTTTCCTGGTTTTCCATGTGTGCCATATGGATCTACCTTCCAGTAGTTAGACTGTTTCTGAAGGAACTTGGCTCTGATACAAATTGTTGGAATATTTATCAATACTGAGAGGGGGGCAGGTGAATCAATGTTGCACAATTTTAACAATATTTAAAACTCATTTTAACTTCTATTAATAATCCCAAATATTATAATCAACAATGTAGAGATCTAACCATGTCAATATAGTCACAGTAAACATAAATTTTACTTGGAAACCCAAATGGGAGAAACCAGAAAATAATTCTTTACTAAATATTGTAGGCACCAACCTACTATTACAATATTTCCAGGCACCAACCTGATGTTACAATATTTGCAGGCACCAACCTGCTGGAGACACCAATCTCCTTGATTGAGCACCAACTCAACAATAAGGTTTGCAGGCACCAACTTGCAGGAGACACCAATCCCCTTGGCTGAGCACCAACTTAACTGTTCTAGTAGGCACCAAACTAAAACTGTAGTATTTTCATGCACCAACCTGTAGGAGACACCAATCCCCTCAAGCTGTCAATAATATCAGATTGACTATTTTCTTCAAGCCTTCACCTGTAAAAATCTGCTACTCTGTCTCTGTTGTCATAACATTCTCCACCAACTTACATTCTTCATGAATTTCAAAGACTCCTTAGATCTTGCACCTACCAATCACCCTTAGACAAATACCGGTTCCTTTTTTTATTTCTTTTGCATCTTCGCACCTCAGAGTTACATAGCCTTCTCTCTCACTTCCTTTATATCACCATTCTTCTTACGAGCCTTAGAGCCTCTTCTCTTCACACTTCACACCTCCACTTCCTTGCTATCTTCACACTTTCTCTCACACACAAAATGATTTGGACATTTCTATTTATAGACTCCACGCTCTCATGGATTTGTCCACATACTCCTAATTTATGTCCATGGGGTCGGCTCGAGATCCTCTATTTACCATTAAATCGAGCTTGCAAACTAGTCTCGATCTCATTTCCATTTATTACACAGTCTATTTGCTAGTCACTCTGTGCAGGAATTAATGCACAACTACCGTCGAATCATCCCTTAAATAAAATCACGACTTTTGATCTTTTATTTTCCCACCAAATAGGTAATAAAACTTCATTTCTCAACATTTGTTAGATCCTCTCTTCGATTAATCCTCAACCGTCGATCTATCAACATGATTGCATCATCGGAGTGTTAGCCTTCCATAGATCTACCTTCCTTGCATTAAATATCAACCATAAGATCCAACCTCCGTTCGATCACAACCGTCAATATGTGATCACATTCATCGGGAACACCAGGTCTATTGGGTCCCCAAGCTATCCATATATCATTCTATCGACCTCTCGTTGGCCCTTGGATCCCCCTTCGTCAGAACCCATCCATTCGTAAATAAATCTACTCTAACTAGAGCATCTTTGGTGACACGTATTTCGACAGATCCAACGATCCTTGGAGTCTGAGATCAATTGCTTCGATCACATCGGTCCTTCAATCTGCACAAAAATTATCTCCTGTTACTATAACTATTCGTGAGATGGTCAGGTGGGACCCACGTTGATCTATGAATGAGAATGCATCTCACTTACACGTCGACCTACAATCTAGATCGCTCCTCAGAGATTCTCATCATCAGGGTGCTCCCACTTTGATGGCTCATACTCCGACAAATCCTATGATCCTCGGAGTCTAGAATCAATGACTCACAGTTATTCTCAGAGTCCTCATCGTCAGAGTACCTCTACTGCAGGTAACATAGTCTACTCTAACCATCACTTCTTCGACGAGCAACGGATATCCACTCATCTTTCCAAATCAATTACTCACAATCATTTTTTAAGTCTTCATCGTTGGAGCCGGTCCTCTCAAGTCTTCCTCCCAAACCTCTGACGACCTTCTTTCCGATAGGTCTATATTGGCCATCTAGTCATCAACGATCTAGATTATCTCTTGCTATCACTCCTATAGATCGACGATAATCGTGAGATCAAAGTCACCTTCATCGAATTCGTTGTGCAACCTTGCACTCAAATGATCGGATGGCCTTTCCATCCAATCAACAATTCATATTATTCTGAGACCATTCTCTGATTGATTCAATAGCTCTTATTGGCTCAGGGATTCTCCGATCAGACTGTCATTACCTAGATATGTGTCATCCTTTGGGACATTCTAGCTGCCATGCTGGCATCCTCATTACCCTGACTGCCAAGCTATCACAATACATCACCTTGATGTCACTCTCATTCCTCAAGACATATCATCATAGATCCAATAGTTTAGGTGGATCTTCTGATGGATATACGATCCTTAGACCTTCTCGTCATTGAACTCTATTCTCAAGCCTTCCTTCTAGACCTCCGATGGCCTTCCTTTCGACATGCCTAAAAATTCCATCAATGGTCCAGATTCTCTAATACTACTCCCTGATTAGATTGACGATTGTCATTGCACTTGATCACTCTGACAACTCAAACATATCGACAATGGTCACAATTCTCAGTTCTTCGAGCCTCTAATAGTTCAACAATTCATGTTAACTCAGAGTTTCTCCCATCAGAGTCCCATTACAACCTCACATTCAAGCACTATGATAACTTTTCCATTTGATCAATGGTCCAGATTATCTCTCACAACCGATCCAATAGATCAACGACTATTGTTAACTTTAAGTCCCCTTCATCATTAGACTCCCTGTTACCTTGCATGCTTCGACAAACGGTCCAGATTTGTTCGCTATGACGAATCAACAACTTCGATGTCCTCCGAATCAAACACATAGTTTTCTTCATGGTAATGGTTCGATTTGAGACTTGTCATTTACACATGGTAACAATAGTTAGTCTCCCCCTCCCTGTGACATCCATGGTTGTCACAATATTTGACATCAATGACAACATAATCCAACATCATATGCATATGGGTTTGATAGTGCACAATAAGCGGTAATTAGCATCGATGCATATATGTATGTTTAACACACCGGGGTGTACTATTTTATTATACACACTTGAATATTATTTTGTAAAAAATATTTCATAATTTATATATATGATGATTCTTGTTTTTTTGTTTTGGATAAAAGATGACCGATAGAAGTTCAAGGAAAACAACTTATTGCAGTGAACGTGATGGTAGCTCATCCCAACAAGAGAACGAGGTAATTTCTTCAAGTTTTATTAAAAATTTAATTATATATTTGAATTATATGTAGGTTTAAATTAATAATGTGTATTGGTTAATGCGTGTCATGCAGAGAAAAAACTTGAAGAAACTCGATAAAATTGTTCACAATTTCAGTGCAAAAGAGCATAAAAGATTTATGGAAATGTTGCAAAGAGAGGAATTAGGTAGATCAAAAGGTAATCAACATGAAGTTTTTCTTTGACTTTTTACTAAAACTGAATTTCTTAATATTAATTGCTAACAAGTTTTAAACAATTTATTTCACATTTTTTTAATGTTGTGTAGGGACCAATAGTGAGGGAACATAATGTTGTCTTAAGAGGACAAAAAATATGGAGGATCTAAATGATGATGGTAACTTGGTCATCGGTTTATCTGGATTGGTGCTAGAAATTAATGAGAGGGGCAAATGGTTTTATAGAACTTTGAGGGATATAGTGAAGAGAACATATAGACATACTTTCCATTTATAGTACAAAAATAAATCCAATGACTCCAAGAACAAGATTATACATAAACTATATGAAGCATTTCTGGAGCAATGGTCAATGAGACCTGTGAAAATTTCAATATCAAAAACTTAAAATAACAAAAAAGAATAATTTAAAAATTATTATTACTAAACATGTTTTTCTATAATATGTTCCAAAAATTACCAAATTAATTTTTTTTGTTATATTTACTTTCATGTCGATTTAAAAAAAATTTACTGTGTTTTTTTCGTTTTTCAGAAAGATTGTGAAAATTCTAAGTGACAAACAAGGGGGAAACCAATACATGCCAGTAGGGATGTCTAAAAAAGTGTACAAGGAGATGGTAAAATAAATAAACATAATTGCATCATAGGAAGAGGAATCTCAACAACAATTTGCAACGAGGGTATGTAATCATTCATTTATTATTTATTTACATCAAATTTAATTATCGCGTGAAATACTAATTTTCAATTATTTTGTTGCAGAAAAGAAAAAAAATGGAACCCATTCAACACATATGACAGGACAACAAGGAAGAAAATGGTTGATCGCAAAGTTTGTGAGTACTTATGTTTTCGGCCTTATTCAATATTTCATAGTTGTTGTGATCTTTATTTTTAAATAATTAATTTACACTCGTACATGGATGTCTTCTAATAGGTGCTAACATACAAAGAAGAGCCAACCAAAAAATTGATTAACATTGGGTTAAGTGAGGGTTGTGAGTATATGTTGAAGTATCATGGTTTAATTGAGCAATTTGTAAGTAGTTATGTTGTTTAACTTCCATTGTTTTATAATTAACAAAACAATAATAAAATTTATATTAATTATATCGAGTATGCTTTGTCATGCTGTATTAAACATGCAAGAAACAAAGTATGGAGTGTAGCCAACATAAGATATTTTGAGACACAATGTTAAGACCTAGAAAAAACCCCATGTTATATATAAAACCCCTAATTAAGCCCTAGATATTGAATTATTACATTTACAATGTTATATTTGTATATAAGCTAGAACCCTTCATTGTTCCCTTTCATTATAATTGTACTCTTCATCTCCTACATATATACCAAGGAGACCTAGTCTTAGGATCATCTTATCTCTTCTTATATTGTAGTATGAGTTAGATATATTGTAAAAGGAGGTTTCCCCCTCAAAGTGGACTGCATTCATTGACTCTTTATCATTTTAAGGTGTTGTATCATAACATTTGGTATAAGAGCATCGATCATAAGGTTTTTCTTCTCCAAGCGAGTGTAATTAACATTTTTGCTATAACGTTTTTTTTTGGGGGTCCAATTCAAATAAATTTTTTTTGAGGTTACTTATAAGACACATCAAGTTATTTGTGATAAAAATTTCAGATTCTGGGTCGTTATACTTTTGCAGATATAGCCTATGGAAGATAGGGTTTTTTACTCATCTTGAATTCAGTTTTAAATGAGTCATCTCAGGATTTTCGCTATAATTTTTTTCTGGGAGGTTTCAGAAAGTGAAATTTTGTGGAGATTGAGGGGACATATCCTAGTATAGGTGGTAAAAATTTCAAATTATTATTTAGTATACTTTCAAATATATAGTCCATGTAATAAACAACTTGTGATTGATCTTGAAATCAATTTAAAAGATTCAGCTTGGCATTTCCGTTGTAACTTTTTTTCTGTGAAGTTTGCGACTCATAAATTTTCATAATCTTGAGGAGACGTAATGAATTACATGTGACAAAAGTTTCATATTATTAATCATTATAATTTGTGAGATATATCTTGTGGAAGTTGGGGTTGTTTACTAATCCCGAAATTAGTCTTAAACATGACATTTTGGTATTTTTGCTATAACGTTTTATTAGTGAAGGTTCAAACTTTGAATTTTTCAGGAGTCCAAGAAGTCATATTATAGTACTACATGATGAAATTTCAAACTCACAAGGGTTTAAAGTGCAAATATATACCAGGACAAAGTTCAACCATCCATACATTCTCAAATTTAGGGTTTGAAAGGTACATAACTTACAATTGACATAACTTTTGATTTGAAAATATATTTTTGGTGATTCAAAATTTGTGATAAAGAGAAAATAGAGGAGTGTTATTATTTTTATCCCAGATGGTTCCAAAAAGGATTTCAACACCAAATAAACCTCAAGAAATCTCTTCTATAACTCATGAAGAAAATGAGGATATATATAACAAGCTATCTAAATTGGAGGACACACTTAATGATTTGAGTGTTAGGTCAATAACAAGTGATGAGTTGGTAAACACAGGAAGAAAAATTCAAGATATGTAAAAGAAGGCGGAACAAATGGAAAACAAGATGGATGGAAATAAGAAAGATATGGAAAATAAGATAGAAGAGAAATTAATGAAAATCGGGAACATATGGAAAAAAAAAGATGAATGAAAATAATGCACATATGGAAAATAAGATGGACAGAAATATGTATTAAATGGAAAAGAACATGAATGAAATGAAAAAATCCATACAATCGATGTTCTTACAAAGTATCCCTAAAAGGGATATGGAGATCCAAGGAAATCCTAAAAATAAGGAGGAGAATGGTGTTGAGACTCAATAACATATGGGGAGTATGGAGAACACCAATACTAAATTTTAGAATTATTCATCACTTCAAGATCCACATCGTCAAGACTTCAAGTCAACACTAAGGAATTGCTTCATTCCAAAGATCGATATGAGGAAGTTTGATGGTAAATATCATGTAACATGGATATTCCAGATGGGGAAATTATTTGATTTGCACCAAACACCAAGCTTACAAAAGGTACCTATTGCATCCCTGTATTTAAAAAAATGATCAATTTGTTTGGTATCAATGGCTTTGTGAAATAAAAAAGAAGTATATTATCTCTTGGTCCATTTTTACGGAGGAATTGATATCACATTATGGAGATATTAAGAATAATATATTCTTTAGTCAATTGATAAATCTTCAGCAAAAAGATCCAATTACAGAGCATATTCAACAATCCCAAAAGCTCAGTCTCAGGGTAAAGAACATTCCTGATGATAATTTGTTAGATCTCTTTATGGGTGATTTAAAGGAGAGCATTCAATGAACCTAAATCCTTAGAGCAAGAAAAGTGGAAAAAAAAAATATGGCTACTAGAAGGGTGGCCACTGATAAATATAGAGAGCACCATGTTCCATCTCCTAATCTGACAAGGTTGACATCTCAATAAATGGATGAAAGAAGAACAAAGGGACTATGTTTCAATTGTGACAACAAGTACAGTAAAGGGCATACATGCAATGAGAATAAAATATTCTACATTGTCTGTGAAGAGGAAGAAGATAAAAAAATTAGAACCATTACAAGATCTAGATCGAGAAGAGATTACTCCAACAATATCTTGTCATTCATTGGATGGAATCAATACTCAATAAACCCTCATGATACAAGGATACATAAAAAAGAAAAAGGTAACAATATTGATTGATTATGGTAGTACCCATAATTTCATCAATTACAAATTAGCAAAAGATCTCAATTGCTTTGTATATCCCATACCAGAGTTTCAAACAATGATTGCAGATGAAGGTACCATAAATTGTTCTGGGAAGTGCCATAGTATTAAGCTCAACATGGGAGAGTATTTTTTGGGTAGTCCCATGATTTTCATCCAAATGGGTGGTGATGATATTGTATTAGGGTTCCAATGGTTACAATAATTGGGAATAACGACTCTTAATTTTCAAGATATTTTCCTTAGATGGTAAGGGAATTGAGATTAGAGGTATCCAAGGGAAACCCTCTAAAGTGATAAGCTCTAACATGAAAAAATTACTCAAAAAGGGACAGCATGGTGTAATTTGATGCAGAAACAATAAGACTGTAGCCAAAATGTTAACAACATAGAGAAATACAAATTGTAAAGAAAATATCATAAGCAATAGATACATGCTCTGTTTCTCCCTCAGAGCATACAACGAATGACTGATATGATAATCAACAGAAGAGGGAATAGTTTTATTCACTATTAGGATCAATAGAGTTATTACAACCAAGATTAATCATGCACATACATATCATGCTTAATTCATTCCTGAATTTATAGTCTCTGAGTCCTCCAACAGGTCGTAGCTCAGAATTCTTTAACAACCCCCCAAATCACAGTCTCTCCTAGCGCCAATAAAAAAGCAGTCGTGAATGGTTGCACATGTGGTTGAAAACCCACTACAAAATCGTTCAGAGGTTAATGGTCTATGCGTATGGGTGGAGATTCTATTTTGCCCTTCCTGTGTGCTTTTCCCAACCTAGAGTATTTTTCTCCAGTCCACCTTCCATGATCCCTTGCTTCGTGGTTCACCAACCCCTTCAAATCACATTCCATTTATTTTTAAAAATATTCCCTTCACCTTCCACGCCAAGAATGAGCTGTTATCCAAACCACCTTTGGCTTGGGACTGTTTGCCTTCTTCTTGATGTTAACACTCTCCCTTTTTAGCGCCAAATCCTGGACCCGATTGTGGCTAAGACTCAACATGTGTCACTGCCAGTGTGGAAAGTCAACAAGCGTTGTAACAATGTTTTCGTAGGAGGAAATTTAATTTTAAATGAAATCCGTATTCTACAGGAGTTTCGGCACGAGCTTCAACAATTTGAATTTATAGCAAAATGACTAAATAAAATGGACCACTATCACAATCCTCATTCGACTTATTTTCTAATTTTACTACAAGGAAAAGACCTTTTAGCGGAGGTTTCTAGTGTTACAAAATTGGAAAAAATTGGCAAAAAACCTCTGCGGCAACATATGTTATCGATAACAAATGTTTTTGCGGATACTATAACAGAAGTTGATTATAACTAAAAAAATCTGGGTGGCTAGAGGTGTTAGTGGATGTTTACAAATCGATGCATTTGTAGAAGGCACAAGCACCAGTGCGTACATACACATACAACATTGGTGCAGTCCACTTAACTTCAAACACCAGGGCAGTAAAATATGAAAGCACCAGGGCAGTAAAATATTTAAGCATCGAGACATTTGTCTTATAAGCATCGGAGATTTAACAACAAAATGCATCGAGAGAGTTGAAAATGATTAAGCACCGGGGCTTTCTTCATAGAATGCACCAGTGTGTTATTAATAAGAAGGCACCAATGCTGTATAAAATAATATGCACTGGAGCGTTACAGGGAAAAACACCCCGGGGCATTAAAAATTGAAAGCACCGATACTTTTACATAACAAACAAGCCCCGATGCTTATCAATAACACAATAGTGCCTGTGCATATAAATAACACATACGCACCGATGGCCAAATTTTTAATATAATTTTGTGGTATTAAATTATATTGAAACCAATGCTAATTGATTACACAAAAACATCGGTGTGAATTTTATATGAAACACACCGATGAGTTTTAATATTAAACATGCCAGTGAGTTTTAAAATACACCAAGAAACATCGACCTGTGATAGTGCAATTATTGTTATTTTTTAATCCATTAATTATCAAAAAATTTACATATATCTTATATTTTGATTAGTGAATTTGGATACGATGTTTGGATTAATTTGTTATATCATCAGATTTTGCATCTCTTCAATATAATATTTAGTTATCCATATATTTAATCAATGATGTAACATTTCATAGCGACATTGAAGAACATAATAGAATAAATTAAAACATATTTTATTATATGAATAAGAGGGTCTTTGTCATACAAAATGAGATACAAAAATACAATTGCAACTTGCATAGATATCCAATATATTAGTCATCATTCTTCACTGGAACTGTTGTTAGTGCTCGAGCTACTTCCATGCCTTGGATTATTTTGCTGAATGTTCGGTTGATTGTCTCGATTGTTTTGTTCTTCTTGAAGTTCCATCTACAAACATAAAAATAAACTGTAATGAGTCTATCTACATTGGTGAGAATAATGAAAATTGAAATAAATAATATACATGAATGTAAATTGAAAAACGACGTACCTCCAAAGCAAGAAGTGACTCATGAATCATACACATATGTTCAAAATCAAATCTCATGCCTTGTTTCAACAACTCTTCTGTTGGCTCAGTTCCATACTTTGTTTCCTGCAAGTTTTATACCCCATCATAAATCATAGATTTAATATAAAATATTAATTTTGTTTCAGTAATTATAAAATGATGGAAGTAAAACGACGTAGATTATACTCAAAAATTCGACAATTAATTTTTGATATGCCAACATATACTCACAACCGTTAATTAACCCAACGTCAATCAATTTTTTTGTTGGCTCTTCTTTGTATTTTAACACCTGTTTGAAGATATTCAAGGATGATTGTTGTAAAACAACTTAAAATATAAAAAAAAACCTTAAGTTGTTATAAAGAAATAACAATTACTCACAAACTTTGCTATCAACCCTTTTCTTCCTTGTCGTCCAGTTTTATGTGCAGAATGAGTTCCATTTTCTTTTATTTTCTGTAAGAGAATATTTGAAAATTAATATTTAATGTACAATTAATTATTTGTGCCTAATAGCAAAATCCAATGATTACATACATTTGAAGCACGTTGTTGTTGAGATAGCTCCTGCCGTTATGCAATTATGTCCATTTTTTTGACCATCTCCTTGTACACTTTTTTGGACATTCCTACTGGCATATTTTGGATATCAGCTCGTTGGTCCTCTGGGATTTTCATAATTTTCCTGAAAAAATAACATGACAATAACATATTTTTATATTGATATATGAAAACTAAATATCATAAAACTGATATATTAATAAATGAATACTTTGTAATATATATATATATATATATATTAATATATATATTCTAAAAAAGTGTTTTTAGGAATATTACTTTTTGAATGATTTTTTTTTGTTGTTGTATGTTTTTGCTATTGCAAGTCTGACATGCCTCATTGACCATTGCTTTGGAAATTCTTCCTGTAGTTTAAATATAACTCGGTTCTTGGAATCATTGGATTGATTTCTGTATTGTAAGTGGAAAGTACATCTATAAGTTCATTCCACTATATCTCTCATAGTTCTGTAAAAGTTTTTCCCCCTTTGATTAATCTCCAACACCACTCCACATGAGCTAAGGACCAATTCATCATCATTTACATCTTCTATATTAATTAATTTTCTTTTGTTATGATGAAATTTTGTTCCCTCGTTGTTGGTTCCTGTAGAACATAAAACATATGTGAATTAATATATTGTTTGAAACATGCCATCTAATATTCCTAAGTATATTATTAATGAAAATTCAAAAAAATAAATCATATTGAATAATATTTTTTCATTCGCCTGATTCATCCTTCTGCAATTTTCCTGTCAAGCTTGTATGCTCTTCTGCAGTTAGATAAGAAATAATGTTATCGAGCTTCTTCATTTTGTGGCCCTGCATGACACACACTAACCAATACAAATTAGTTAAACTTAATATAGTTCAATCATATTAATTTTGTATAGAATTTACAGAGAACCTATCTTTTTTGTTTTTTCGGATGTCATCATTGTGTCGACCAAAATTTTTCTTATTTGAACTTTTCTCACTCATATTTTTATTAATATACAACCTGTACTATTCAATACAGAGATTATTAAATATATATTTTTAAATAAATCACATAATTTTCAGCAAAAAAAAATTGTTGTAACCGGTGCACTTTTTCTATACAAAGCACCGATGCATTTATTTCATAAAATGCACTGGTGCGTTCCATACAACAACACGCACCGAACAATTTAATTTATTTTTTAAAATATTGTGAATTACAACAATGCGATATATATAGAAGACATCACAACGACTACAATAGAAAACAAAAACATAGCAAAAAAATTAAACATTCATAAAAAAAACAATAGAAAAATTACACACCGATGAGAAGAAAAGTAAAAAAAATTAAAAAAATCACGCGACAACATTTTTTGTGTTGTTTAGATGAAAACTTCGACAATATTTTTTTTTATGCACCATATTTTTTTTTAAAATCTGGCTTAATCGGTGCGTTCCTTATACAAAAATGCATCGGTGCGTTTCTATCGAAAAGGTGCATCGAAAAAGCGGAAAACCATTTTTTAAATAACGTCAAATCGAAAACCGATTAAAAAAATAAAAAAATAGGCAGAGGGCCAATTGCATTTGGGATCCGATGTAATAAGTGGTCCCTTTGCATCACATTCCAAACACTTATATGTATATATAAAAATCCATTAGATCTAAAATACCTAAAATGAAAAGCCCTAATTTTGAAGTGATAGAGGGAGTTAAACCCTAGGGTGAAATTTTGCATTCACGTAAGCAAAAAAAAACAAGGGTTTACAGTAAGTATGAATTTTTTTGTTTTTGTATTTTTGAATGTAGGGTTTTGAGTGAATCACTATACCCTTCAAATCCTGGTTTTCTGAATATTTCTCCTGTTCCAAAGTATTTTTTTGCTACACAGTTCTCCTCGATATGTCTCTCTTCCAAATCTGTTTCCTATGAATTTTGGAAAAATAATGAAAATATTGAATACCTTTTTAATATAAAAAAACTTTATGAAAATGGTTTAGAGTGAATCACCAACCCTTCAAATTCTCATAATTTGAATAATACTGTGGTTCCAAAGTATTCTGCTTCTTCATAGTGTTCCTCCATATGTCTCTCTTGCAAGTCTCTCCCCTGCAAAATTTTGCAAAATAATGAAATAATGAATAACTTTTTAGTATTTAAATGACTTTATGAAATTCGATTCCCGCTCTTTTTTTAATTGTTTAAAAAAATTGCGTTTTTTTTTTTAAACTTTATCAGCTCGACGGTGCGTTTATGTAAGACACATCAGTGCGTTCATATTATTTGATGCACTAGAGACATATACTTGTTTTTTATTAACAAAATCTAGAAACACGGTGTGGTTGATTTTTCAATGCACCAATGCTTATTGTTAATATGAGCACCGGTGTGTTTATGGTTTATAAGTGCACCATGATACATTTAAAGTTATTTGAACTTTTATTTGCACATAAAATAATATGTTCATCTCAAATTGTCTTTTATGTTGAATTCACATGACTTGCAATACTTCAATACACATTTTATGTTTATGTCGCCTTACTCTTAAAAAATGGTTTCAAAACTATATTCAAACTTAGATTGTGGTATGGTCCTCAAAATTTATTTTAGATATGTACAGGAAAAATTATTGCTAATTTTGCTGAAATGCAGGGAACAAATCTTATTATATGATCAAACGACCAATTCTTCAAATTCCATCCCATTCCATATTGTTCAAAGTCCATCTCGGAGTTCTCCTTTTCCATCTCCAGTAAGTTTAACTTATTTTATTTATGTTTCGATTATCTCATTGAATTTGTTTTTATCCATGTCAATCTGAATAAGAATGTATCCAAATTTGCAGGATCCTGATTCAAAATCGAGTTCAGATGCAAAAATATTCCAGTACCGTTTCAAAAACGTTGGAAGGTCTTATCAGGAGTAACATATCGCAAGCAGTTGGTAGATGAAAATGGACAACCGCTTTACCTTGCCAATTGTGACATTCCATCTTCTAGCTGCAATCCTTGGTCGACGATGGTGATAATTGTTTGGTATAATGTAATTTAAATAAACAAATTATTTCATTGTGCTTACTAATATCATTGATGTACTAATGTTCAATATTTTTGAAATTAGGATTCTTCTGATTATGAGTGACCTACCTACCATCTTTCGTTGCACCCCACACCAATATCAATTCGAGAGAAGGCTAAAATGAGAGCACACATCAGAGAGGAAGCGTACCAATAATGGTTGAATCAACCACCTATTCAATTCCCACTATGCCCAGATTCACCAATTAGGAATGACTACAACAACACTAGTAGTTCTTCATAAGTTGGCATTGGAGACAATAAAAAATAGGTTGGTATGGATGATTACATATGGGATACGAATGCCATGGAGACAATGTTGTTAGACACATTTGAGAACGATGAGCTAGGGGATGATGCTCATATCAATGATACCATTTTTGAAAGCCTAAAATCTGCTTCCACCACCCCTCTCTTTGGACCTATTGCCCGGTCAAAGTCTACCAAGCTTGGGACAACAATGCTACTTTACAATGTGAAAGCAAAGTTTGGCATGTCAAACACATGTTTCTCGGTAATATTGAGGTAATTGACCAACAAGTGCCTCATATTAATTTTGTAAAATCTTGTCACAGTACAATCAACATTAGAAATGGTTTCTTTTATAAACGTTAAATAACCTTGTACATTAATTATATTTCCCACTAACTGCAGGATATTCAAAGATAAGGTTATTCCTAGTGATAATGTTTTGCTCGATAGCTGCAAAGAGGAAAAACAATTGTTGAAAATATTGGGTGTTGAGTATATATCATATCATGCATGTCTGAATGATTGTATTCTATATAGAGGAGAATATACAGAAAAATAGATATGTCTGAAATGTGGGAATGACAGGTACCATAAACCAAGTAAAAAGGGTAAATCACATGGCCCTCCTCAAAAGATATTGAGGCACATGCATATAATCCCAAGGATTCAAAGGCTCTTTTGTTGCAAAGAATTAGCTATGTTGTAGGGATGAAATACCTCACACAAAAGTGAGTCGAGAGTTATGCGAATCCCAACATATTCAATAGCCATGAAGAATATAGAGAATACATGGCCAAAAACATTCAAGGATGAAGTATGAAGTCTATGACTCAGCATAGAAATGGATGACATGAACCCATATTCCCTCAAAAACACCAACTATTATGTTTGGCATGTAGTAGTGATCAATAAAAATACCCCCCCCATGGTTGTCCATGAAGAATGAACATCTTATGTTGGCTCTTATAGTCCCAGGTAGAAGACAACTGAAGAATATGGATGTCTACCTACAACCATTGGTAGATGAATTGAAGGAATTATGGGAAGGGATACATATTGGGAAGGGATACATGTATACGATGTATCAAGACCCATCACAACATAGAGGAGTTTTATGTTGTATGGCATATGTGCTTACACCACACATGATTATCTAGGCTTAGGAGTTTGCGCTGGTAATTAACATGTTTATTGATTTGTTTATATATGTAACAATATTTATTTGCATATTTTATTCGTTGTGATTGGCATTCTATTCTTAAACGCTAACATGTTATGTATACAATAATTTCACAGGTCTTGTAACTAAAGGTTATCATGGATTTAAATGTTGTGGACCTTCTCTAAAGGCTAGGTGGTCCAACCACCTACGAAAGTTAGTGTACAAATGCTCGAGGGTATTCCTCCCAAAAGAACACCCTTATAGAAGAGAAACAACCGCTTTCAATGGTAAACCAGAGAGAACCCAAATGCTTGCAATAATGACACCAGGAGAATGGTTTAGAGCATATGAGAGAGAGAAGGAGAAGGAGATTACATAAATGTTTGATTCAAATGGGGAGCCTATGTTCGATGATCGAGAATTATTTAACACCTATGTTGAGAAATTTCCCATTGGGATGAAAATGAAATCTATCTTTTATGAGGTCCCCTATTGGGAGCATCTTAAGATTGCCCAATTATTAGATCCCATGCATATATTTAAAAATGTTTCATCTTATTTATGGAGGCACATATCATCGAAAGAAAGTGACACATTGGCTCTGAGGAGAGATCTTATTTCTTCAAAGACTAAAAAGAAACATTGATCAAGAAAAGAAAGTAGAGGAAAGGCTGGTCCCTCTTGGTCTTTCAAAGAAGGTGATGTCCCATGAATTTTGAAGAAAGAAGATCTTTTTTTGTCAAAAGAAGTTATATTGGGTGTGAAGGTGCCTTCTTTATATGGGTCTTCCCTACGACATTGCTTCACTGTGCGTCAAGACCATTTTTCAAGGTTGAAATAACATGACCATTTGAACCTTCTAAAGGTACGACATATGTCAAAAATATGATTTTAATATTTGTAATTTTTATTTTTATGCCATGGGATAAAACACAATTAATTTTTTATGCGTTTACTTTGTAGTGTCATTATCCTTTGCTCGTGCATGGGTGTGTGAACCATGAATTCCCCCATGACCTAAGTCATGCCATATATAATTTATCTTCATTTGTACGTTGGATCACATCAAAGGAGATTCAAATGGATAACATTCCACAGTAGTGTCAAAAAATAGTTGAGATTGTTTGTATGTTTGAGAAGGAACAATCGCCAAATTTCATGGACTTGGAGGTTCATCTTCTAATTCACCTAGTAGATGAGGTTGAATTAGTCGGGGTGGTCTCCTATCGTTGGATGTTTTTTTTAGAGAGGTACATGAAGAAAGTGAAATTATTTGTTCGTCAAAGGGAAAAACCTGAGGGGTCTATGGCAGAGGGGTACATATCATGCGATTCTTTCTATTATGTCAGTGAGTACATCAAGCATATAAAAAACACACCAGTTGTAGTGATTTGGGATGAAAAAAGGGATGAAGACAAAAGATAAGGGGATTTTCTCCAAATGAATGGAAAAAGACGCTTGATAAACAGTAAGTGACTTATCGTTTGTCAAATTTCTACACAGTAACTATTCACATTGAACTTCATAATATATATTTTCATGATCTCATATGTACTGTATGTTGGTTTGATTTCATGAATACATTGGTGAATTCAGATATTGATTCCGTTGATAAATTCATTCTTTACAATTCAGAGGCAACACAGCCGTGGGTCGCATTGTACGAACATAAGAGGAGGAAATGGGAAAGTGATATGAAAGAATTCAGACGGTTGAATGGTAGAAACATGCCTTATCCTGATCATTTAAAAGAAAATATGCCAATGATATGCCCCAACAGTTGGGTTGTTGACCAAATTAGAGAGAAATATGGTGCATTCGGTCATTACCCGTGTGAAGAAGATGATGCACTAAATATAGGGATTGGTTGCAACAACTTGGTAATAATATTTGTTTGTACATAATTTTTAACTTCGTAATGCACATTTGAATTGTAAGTACATCTATATTATTTTATATTTTAATGGTCAGGTTATTAGACACATATTGACACTGTGATTTGTTCATTCTTTTATAGGTGCATTTGTTCCCATCTATGTGGGCATATGGACATCATTTTCGCATAGAGGATGTCGATGATGGAAACATGACACAAGAATGTGGAGTGGAAGTCGAGTTTGATCAATCTAGTCGTGCTAGCCACTGCGATCAAAACACCATACATGGGAAGTTAGGTTACGTTAGAAATATACAAGAGATCATTCGAGTGGACTTATCTTCTTTCCAATATGTTATTTTTAGGTGCAAGTGGTGGGACACCTTTGATTGGAATAATGCAAAGGAAGATCGCGATAGTGGGATGATATGTATCAACTCTAAAAAGATGTGGGATGAAGCTAAGGAGCCTTAAGTTTTCCCCAAACACTGCAACCAAGTGTTTTTTTACCAAGATGTGTTGGATAAGGATTGGTGGTTTGTATTAAGACACGACCCTAGATCAAAACATATTTTTGAAAACAACAATGTTATCGTGCCAAGCGAGGAAGATAATGAGGGTGATGACAACAAAGAGTGATATGTACATGTTTTATTTCATCTTTAATACCGTCGTTGTATCTTTTTGTTATATTCTTTATTTCGCTAATTATATTCTTTTTTATTCATCATCTAACAGAGGAAATGTTAAGTTAATTATAACAAATCTTTCAACAATTTTAGTTGGTTAACAATTAGTTTGATGCGTAGTGTGTTTGTCTTTAAAATTATTTGTGATTGCATGAAACACTTGTTATTTGAACATATTTATATGTCATTGCATATATTTACAAATGTTTCATCTTCTTTAAGTACTTCTAATTGTGAAATCCTGAAAAATGTTAAATGTCCAGTTGAACTTTTAATGGGATATGGAATTCTACTTTTTATGTTGATATAATTAGATGTAATGATATGGTTTATATGCATGTTTAATAGTACAACATTTTTGAGGATATGTTAACATGATGATTAAAAAACTGAGTTAATGTTCAATTATTTTGTAGATTTAAAAGTAAGATTAACAAAAAATGTGTTTTATGATTAAAAATTAAATTTATAACATGATTCCGTGATAATTTGTTTTTTAACTAAAGTAGTGTTTGTCAGTTTACATACTTTTATCATCGCTTTTGAAAATATTTATAAAATTATGCCCCCAATGTTGAGTAAAACTATAATTAAAGAAGTAATATTTTAAAATTTGATAGCAATCAACTTACGAAATAATGTCAAAAATAAAAGTAGGAAGATTTGCATCCATAAAATTTTAAAGCCAATAGAATGTTTATCATTGGAGATCATAACTTTTTTATAATAACACTTTTTAGTGTAGAAGAGTCTATTAAAAAAGAATAATTAGTACAATGAAAAATAATATTTATTCATATGTAACTTGTTTTTTGAAAAAAAAAATAGTTAGAATGAATATGTATAATGAACTATCTATGCAATTATAGTTTCAATTTTATAATTATAGTTTCAACCAAAATTGAACTTTGTAATTTATAAAAATAAACATGATGATGATAACCATCTTATAACAAACATAAACAACATCTAAAATACACATTTATATTCACTTGCGAACATCATCTAATTATATATACCTCTAGCACATATAAACATCATTATATATCTAGCACACACTAATAATTTAACATGGCATCATCATTGTGATCACATCTAACAAAAGACAAGCATTTTCTAACATCATCATCACACTCATCTAACAAACATTATTTGACATACACATCTATCAAGCACGTTTAACATTAAACATATCTATCATGACAAAAATGTACACATCAACATATAAATTAATTAAGTATATCATCATGATCAATAGGAAAAATGCACGTCTAATGAACAATGTTATAACATACACATCTATCAAGCACATTTAACATCCAAAACTAACATGACCTAACAATATACACATCAACATCAACATATAAATTAAGTACATCATCAACATGATCAATAGAAAAAAACACACCATATATATATATATATATATATATATATATTTCATGGACAAGTCAAATAACTTCTATAACATATATGGTCCAGCCGATGGCATAATCTGCATATCTATAATAACACTGGAGGCCTGGTTTGTAGTGGAAGATGATGGATGATGAATATGTCCTGCCTACTCATCTAGGTGAGGTGAAAGATGAGGATGAGGAATAGGTCCGACATGCTCATCTAGGTGAGGTGAAAGAGGAGGATGAGGAATATGTGTTGCCTCCTCATGATCTGGGTGAGGTGAAGGAGGATGAGGAGGATGTGAAGAAGGATGATCATGACCACCCGCATCAATCAATGGGGTACTGGATGAATGAGCCGTACTGGAAGAAGAGTTGTGCCTATCATCGAGAGCCATCCTCGCTATTAGTATCCTGGTAGCTCCGACGATATGATGCATAAGAGGCATCAAATCATGTGACATCTCCCTCCAAAGATCCAAGAGCATAGGATCTTCCCTGATGTATCGCATCAGGGTAGGGTAGACTCCCATCTTAGTCAAAAGTGCAGAGAGTTAGTTGCCCAACTCCAACCTAAATCTGATATCGGGCCTACGATGCATGCTGCTAAGTATTTGCACGTAAGGACCCTGACCCACTGTGGACTCATGCATCATCTCCTCATCGTCATCTGCTGGGGAATGAGGCACGTCCCCAATGAAAGTGCCGATATCTGCAATATATACAGTACAGAACAATAATTACATAGTTAATTTATTAAACAATTTAATAAAACAATTTAAAGAACGTGTTAGAATTAATTTTATTCTAATTAAGTAAGACAATAAAATAAAACTATATTAATTTAAAAAAAACACTAATATTACCTCTATCATCTGGTGAATCATCTGCTGTGAAGAGGATGTTCAGACATCCTTGCCAATCCAAACCCACGTAAGGACACGACACCATGACGAACATGTGATCCGCCGAACTACCTAGTAGCCCTAGTGCGTCGGGCACAATCCTATCCAGAAACTCCGCCTAGCCCCTCTTAGGCATCATCTCCCCCCACATGCACATCCACACATGAGTCCTCGACCTACGAGGTTGATGGACAAAATTCGACCTCGTCTCCAAAAACCTCTCAAAAAATAAGCAAAACAACTTTGAGGAAAATGGGAAGTTTGACCTCCCACGTATCATAGCCCAACATTTGTCGAGCGCTATACAAAAATGCCATAAGAAAGTGGTAGACCATATGATACACCATGGTCGCTGTACCAACGAATCAACATAATACAAAAGAGGGCAGCTAATGCGTTGCCCATCACTGGTAAAATGGGTTATGGTAGACACTAAGAGTGAGAGGCACCTAACCTCCTCTGCGCTGAAAGAGGTGATTTTCAGCTGTCCACCAAACACCTGAAAATCAATTAAGGATAGTACCTCAACCCCAATATATTGCTGAGAGTACATGAGTTGAATCTCAATGAAAACACCTACTGGGACATCTGGGAACTGGGGAAAATATTCCCCTCTCCTGGATAACCCAATGATAAAGTAAATATCCTCCTTAGTGGGATGGTACCACTGATCCAGACCCACACAGAAAGCTCTTCGATGGACATCCCATCAATGAATCAGATGCACCAACAATCCAGAGTTCCCCTTAAAGGATGCAGCCTCTTCATAGTACTTAATGAGGCCTAGATTCCTCAAGAGAGCACGAGTCGATGGAGTAATAGGGCAATGGTACAAATTCCTCTCCTTCTCCCTCACCTCCCGTTCCCATACAACATTGTACATGACCACCTTCTATTCCTACTGCTGATGCTGCTCTCTCTGCTCCGTCTCTAGATGATTGACATATGAAATACATTATCCCCACTCATACATAAAATATTACAAAAAATCTACTGAATGGTAAATTTATTTATAAATATAGGAAAATAACTTCCTTCAAAAAATAAGATAATTGCATTAACAGTGCGCCCAAAAAACAGTCACGCACCGTCGGTGGTGTGCCCATAGATATTGTGAGCACCGTGACCAATGCGTCAGTGTAAAGTAACGCACCGAACAAAATATGTTCTACTGTGTTATGCAGTGTGTTGGAAAACAATACCACATTGGGGCGCTACACTACAACAACTATGCCTCGATGCGTTACTTTTATCATACGCACCGCTTAAACCAAAAAAAAGATTAAAATTTTAAAGCAGGTAAACAATTATTTAAAATTAGCAAAAAAACACGGTGCGCATATGTTCACTACACAGACAGGTGTGTGTAACTAACATAGTCGCACCGTCACATAAACTTTAACAAATTTTTGAGTATGGAACTTATTACGGTGCGTTTCGATCATTATTATCGCATCGCGCAGGGTGCCACCAAAACAATTACAGGGTGCACTGCAACACAATGCTACATTTCTCGGTGGTGCATTTGGTAAACATGAATGCCTCGGTGTGCAAGTTTACCAATGCACTGCGTAAAAATATATCTGATAAGGGTGGTGCACTATGTACTTTAACGCCCCGGTGTGTTATCTGTACTTTGACGCACCACCCCACCAGTTAAATGATTTTCTTCCGTGTGTCATTAAATGGACACGCCAACGCTTTTATGTTTACCAATGCACTGCCGATAAATGTAACAAGGTACGTAGTGCACCATGTAAATTTATAGGTTGCACTATATGTGGTGCAAGCCAAGAGCCTCAAACATACCGCATAATTTTTTTTGATTTTTTTTTACACTTAAAATTTCACTCAATTTTAAATTTTAAACCGGTGAAAACTTAAGTTATGAAAAAACAAGGACATTACTTGGACATTTTTCCATTAGGGAGGCATGGTTACACCATACTAAGAAAAACTAAATTTTCCCACTGTTTGGAAAAATTCAAAATTCACGCACCCAACAACATATGAAAGGAACACAACCAAGGAAATCATCGATGGAAGGGCACTTCAGATAGGCAAAGGTTGCATTGATGCTTTTGAGCTCTACAGCACTGAAAATGGTAAAAATTATTTTTACCGTCGGTAATTTTTTTTTAATAAAACCCTGTTCCGGTGCGCCCGATTCACAACCGCACTGGGCCATACACGTTTAATGAGCGCATCGGTTATATTTAAAAAAAAAACAACTCTAGCATGGTGCATGTGTTTTTGGGTGTGCACTGGTGCGTATACGACTCCATAACACACCATCGTTTATTTTTTTGAAAAACTAAAATAGTGCGATTTTTTTTGTTTAAGCATGACACGGTGCAGTATAATAATAGATGCCTCGGTGCACTTGGGTTTACAGAGAACATTGCCTAAATTTGGAAATTAACCCTAACACGGTGCTCCATATTGGAGCATTGGTGTGCATCGGTGCGCATGATACAATGGAGGGCATCGATGTATTTTTTTTGACACAATCCTACATTGTTGCGTAAATGTTTTTTATTTAACCATATGGTGATGCGATCTACTAATAGCACACTGGTGCTTCCAGTGTTATGATGTGCACCGTATATTTTTAAAAGAACGCTATTACAGTGCGTCATTATTTCCTCGTGCATCCTTATTTTCGTAGTGCACCGGATAATATTGTTCTTTATTTGAAATAACCCTACTACAATGCGCTAGTTTTGAGGGCATTGATGCACCTGTTGTTGAAAACACATCGGTGCGTTATGTACTTATAAAAGCACTAGTGTAAAAACATCCGCTAAAACCTCCTCTCGGTCACCTCCACTATAAACGAATTTTTGGGATATATTTATAGGGGTGTCTGCAAAACTCTCTGCTAGAGGGTCTTTTCCTTGTAGTGTTTGCAGAAGAGAAATGTTTTTGGGTGATGCATATTGCCCAAGCCCAAGGATGATCTTGCATCAGACATCCTTGGTAAGAAACACATGAGCCCCAACTCATGTGCATATCACTGCTGAGGTGAAGAGTTCTGCACACATGCTAACTGATCTTCAATCACCCACAATGCATCCTCTACCCCTTGATTTTTCCACTCGATCAAATATTCCATGTACTACTTCTGACGAGTCTTCTTACCAATTCTTGTAGCAAGAATTTCTTCAATCTACTGCTCTGATTTAATTGGTAGATGTTGTTCCCATTCGCTGAGGGTACCTTCATTTGCTCTTTTTTCCCCTTCATGAAACTCATATAGGTCAACAACATAAAACGTAGGAGATATGTCAACCTTCTCCGGAAGCTCCAGCCGATAAGCATTATCAAAAATATTTTTCAGAATTCGGCATGGACCTATCTTCTTGTACTTGAGTTTATTATATGTACCTTGAGGAAATCGCTCCTTCCTCAAGTGAGCCATGAATAACTCCCCCTTTCGGAATACCTTCTATCTCTTATGTTGATCTGCTCATTGTTTATAGCTGTCATTATTGGTCTGCAATTTCTTCTTTACTCGTTCTTGTAATTCATGCATACTGTCCACAAAATTAGTTGCATCAACATTCTTCTTGCCTTCCAAATCCGACAATGCAACTGAATCTACCACACCTTTTGGCGACCATCCATAAAAATATGAAATGGACTCTTTCCCATAGATCTGTTCACCAAATCATTATATGCGAATTCAACTTGGGCTAATGCCAAATCCCATTGACTAGGATTTCCTCCACTTAAACTTCTCAACAAATTTCCTAGAATCATGTTCACTACTTCGGTCTAACTGTTCGTTTGAGGATGATATGTCAAACTGTATAACAAATCTGAGCCTAATGTTTTCCAGAGTGTCCTCCAAAAATTCCCAAGAAATATGGTATCACGATCTGAAGTAATACTTTGTGGAAGTCCATGCAATCGAACCACCTCGAAAAACAATGAAGCTACCTCACTAGCATCACTAATGTTTTTACATGCTATGAAGTGTTCCATTTTCTAAAATCTATCAAAAAATACCATTGATGAATCATGCTTCGTCCGGGTCATAGGCAATCCTAAGACAAAATCCATATTGATATCCTCCCAAGGTCCTTTGGGTACTAGCAATGGAGTATAGAGTCCCGTGTTCTGGATTTTTCCTTTGGCTAGTTGACAGATCCTACAACCTTCAACAAACGTTCAGACATCCTTATTAATATTAGAAAAAAATTATCTCTCCTTCACTAAGGCCACGGTCTTATCAATCCCAAAATGTCCTCCTAAACCACCACTATGCAATTCTTTAATGAGATTCATCCATATGGAACTTCTGGGAATACATAACTTATGGTTTTTAAATAAAAACCCTTCTTGGATATGGTAGTCCAGATACAACGTTCTATCTAAAATCCAAGGCTCCTTACACGACTTCCAAGATTCTGAGAAATCTGCATCCTCTTCATATAATGTCTTTAGAAAATTCATACTTACCACTTCTACTGACATGGTATTGAGTAATGTTGTCCTCTGACTTAATGCATCAACTACCGTATTCGACTTCCCAGACCTGTGTTTCAATACAAAAGAATAACTTTTCAAGAATTCTACCCATTTAGTATGCTTTTGATTCAACTTACCTTGCTTGTTAATGTATTGCAGAGATTTGTGCTCTGTGAACAAGACAAACTCCTTCGGCAGTAGGTAATGTTGCAATTTCTTCAAAGCTTTCACAATAGCATAAAATTCCTGATCATAAACATAATACTTCTTTCTGTACTCATTCAACTTCTCCCTGAAAAATGTAATGGGTCTGCCTTCTTGACTTAGAACTACTCCAATTGTTGTTCCACTAGCATCACAATCAACCTGAAACACTTTATTAAAATATGTAAATGCTAATACTAGTTGTGTTGTTACCCTTTTCTTCGATTCTTCAAATGACTTCTCTGCTGCTATAGTCCACTAGAACACTCTTTTCTTCATACATTCTGTAAGAGGTGCAGATATTTGGTTAAAGTTCCTGATGAATTTCCGGTAGAAGCCTACCAAACCATGGAAGATCCTCACATCGAATGTGCATCTTCGTGTTGGCCATTCGATAATATCTTTTACTTTCTCAGAGTCCATTTTAAGTCCTTCTTCCAAAACCATGAAACCCAAGTACACCAATTCTCGCTGCATGAATGTACACTTCTTCAGGTTTATCAATAGTTTCTCTCCCTTCAAGCACTGTAGTACTGCCCTCACATGTTCAACATGCTCTATTATACTCTTGCTAAAAATCAGTATATCATCTAGATATACAACCACAAATTTACCCAAAAATGGCTTCAAGTCTTCATTCATCAATATCATAAACATATTGGCTGGATTGATTAGTCCGAATGACATCACTAACCATTCAAACAATCCATCTTTAATCTTGAATGCATTCTTCCATTCTGATTCGAATATGGTGATAACCACTCTTCAAATCAATTTTTATAAAATATTCTGAACCACTCAGGAAATCCATAAGGTCATCCGTTCTAGGTAATGGAAACCAATACTTGACAATGATATTGTTTATAGAACATGAATCAATACACATTCGCCATTTCCCTATCTTCTTTGGAGTCAACACTACTGGTATTGCACAAGGACTTAGGCTTTCTCTAATCAATCCTCTATCAAGAAGCTCTTGCACTTGTCTATTCACCTCTTCACTCTCTGCGAGCGTCATCCTGTAAGGCGCTTTATTAAGTAAACTCAAATTGTGCATTAAATCAATTTGATGAGAAATACTTCTCATTGGAGGCAATCCTTTTGGTAGATCATTAGCAATAATCTCCTTAAATTCATCCATCAACAACTTTATTTTTGTAGGTACAACATTTGGCTTCTCTACACTTTTCACTTCTTTCAGAATCACTGCTAAATAGAATGTTGATTTTTTTTCTTCATGTAAAAATTCTTTAGTAGAACATAGCATGATTCTGCTGCTGCTCGTGTTTATATCAACACAATTTCTCATTGCTGCTACTATATCCTCCAACATTGGTGTTAATTTATATCGATGTCCACCTTTCTTGAACTCATATGCGTTTTCCTTACCATCACGGTGAACTTGTTGATCAAACAACCAAGGTCTTCCCAACGATATGTGGCATGCATCTAGATCAATCACGTCACATAACAACTTCTCCTGGAAACTCCCTATCTGAAAACTCAATAAACATTGCTCAGTCATAGTCACCTGCTGTCCCTTGTTCAACTAAGAAACACGATAAGGGTTCAAATGGTTCAACCTTGTCAAATTCATTTTGTTCATGACTTCAATGGATACCAAATTCTTTATACTTCCTCCATCTATAATCAGGTTACAACATTTTACTTGAACTTTACATTTTGTTTTGAAAACTTTCTTTCATTGTTCTGGTTCCTTTGCCTCTTTTTGTTCAGATTTAAGAAACACCCTCCAAAACAACAAATTTTCACCTTGTTCTTGCTAAAGAACAATGACATTTTCTCCAACTACTAAAGCTTCACCAGACTGTATGACTGTGTTCATGCTTCACCTCTTCTCCTTGAAGTTTTCCTTTCTAGACATTCATACTTCTTGTGTCCCTCTGCACCACAGATTCCTCTTCCAAATCCTCTGCCTCTACTAGCTCCATGTCCTCCTCTAACATATTGACCACTAGCAGATTCTTCTTCTCTTCCACTGCCTTTAGCAGTCCCTGTTTTACCTCTTCCTTTATGTCTAGGTTGGGTCTTTCTCTCAATCTTTTCTTCCACCTTCAGGGAAACTTGATAAGCTTCATCAACATCGTGAAAATAGTGTGTGCTCATTTAATCCTGAAGTAAATACCTTATCCCATTTACATACCCTTCAACTCGTTGGAATTCTGGTTCTTTGAGGCTTTCTTTGAGTGACAACCTAAAGAAATCTTCAATATATTCGTGAACAAATGTGTCTCTTTTTCTGAGGTAATGGACTTGTCGGAACAAATTTTGCTGGTAATCAATAGAAAATTTATCTTTAATCTTGGTAATCATCTTCTTACAAGTTCTTATTTTCTCCAACTGATTATTCACTCTATCTTTCTGCAGCATATCCCACCATAGTTCTGCATGGCCTTTCAATTTTGTAACAACAAATCTTACTTGATTTAGATCCTGAACATTTTCATACTCAAAATATATTTCAAGTTCCCCAATCTAGTTAATGAGGACATCAACCCTCAAACTACCATCATAACAAGAAACCTCAACCTTTGCACTACCCTTGTTACTCAAATACAAAATCAACCTAACTGTTGGGTCTCTTTCATCACCATCCCGTTCGTCTTCAATTTCTTCTTCTGGCTTCGAGCATACTTCATCATATCCATTCCTACGATTCTCCAATTCCTCTATTCTTCTTCTCAAATCTTCTAGTTCTCGATTTCCTGGACCCCCTCTTCCTGATCGTCTGCTTCGTGGTGACATTCCTCTAAATTGTATGTGTCTTACCAACATCCACATACCTCACACTGGGTTTGTACCCCAACTTGACTTTCATCACTCTTGTTGAGCAACCACCACGGACATGTATTCTGTACCCTGTCTCACAAAAGTAGGTCAGGCACCAATCCCAGAGAAGAACCATGCTCTGATACCAACTGATGCAGAAACAATAAGACTCTATCCAAAATGTTAATAAAACAAAGCAATAAAAATTGTAAATCAAATATCAAAATAAAACAAATAGCTACATACTTCGTTTCTCCCTCAGAGCATACAATGAATGACTGATATGATAATCAAGAGAAGAGGCAATAGTTTTATTCACTATTGGGATTAATGTAGTTATTACAACCAAGATTAGTCCTCTGCATACATATCAGGCTTAATTCGTTCATGAATTTACAGTATCTGAGTCCTCCAATAGGTCACAACTCATAATTCTTTAGTAGCCCCCCAAATCGCAGTCTCTCCCAAAGCCAAAAACAAAACAGTCGTGAATGGTTGCGGGCATGGCTGAAAAACCACTATGAAATCATCCAGAGGTTAATGGTTATGCGTATGGGTGAAGATTCTGTTTCTCCCTTCATGCGTACTTTTCCAACCTGGAATCTTTCTCTCCAGTCCACCTTCCATGATCCCTTTCTTCGTGGTTCACCAACCCCTTCAAATCACGTTCCATTTCTTTTTAAAATTCTTCCCTTCACATTTGAATTGACTCACCTTCCACGCCAAGAATGAACCGTTATCCAAACCTCCTTTGGATTGGGACTGTTCTCCTTCTTCTTGATGTCAACGATCTCCCGTTTTAGTGCCAAATCCTGGACCTAACTGTGGATGAGACTCAACACGTGTCATTTCCAGCGTGGAAAGTCAACAAGTGTCGTAACAACATTTTCGTAGGAGGAAATTTATTTTTCAATTAAATCCATATTCTACAAGAGTTTCAGCATGTGTTTCAACACGAGTTTCAACAAGAGCTTCACCAGTTCGAATTTATAGCAAAATGACTAAATAAAATGGACCACTATTACAGTCCTTATTCGACTTATTTTCTAATTTTCATAATAGAAATGTTTTTGGGTGATGCGGATTTCCTGAGCCTAAGGATGTTCCTGCATCATAATTGCACAATTGTGCTCACTTGATGTTCAAACATCTATATCGTCTACTTCATTATATCTCCAAATAGTTATCAACAATCATTCCATGGTGTTTGGTGAAATTCCTAAGGGTCTTCTACCTACTCGAGATCATGACCATGCTATGCATTTGCAACCAGGAAGTGTACCAACTAACATTAGGTCTTACAAGTATCCATATGCACAAAAGAGTGAGATTAAGAGTATGATCCAAGAAATGTTAGAGGTTGACATCATTCAACCTAGCCAACGTTCTTTCTCTTCACCAGTGGTGATGGTTACAAAATAGGATGGTTCATGGCGTATATGTCCAGATTATAGACAACTTAACAAAATGATCATCAAAGATAAGTTTCCTATTATTGTCATTGATGAATTATTAGTTGAATTTCATGGAGAAAAATTCTTTACTAAGTTGGATCTTTGTTCAGGATAATATCAAATCAGAATGAGGCAAGAAGACATTCCCAAAAAAACTTTTAAAACACATGAAGGTCATTATGAGTTTTTGGTTATGCCATTTGGACTTACTAATGCACGCTAGACATTTCAAAGCTTGATGAATTTTGTCTTCAATCCGTTCCTTGGAAAATTTGTGTTAGTATTTTTTGATGACACACTAATCTGCAAAAAACCTTGGGAAGAGCATGTACAACATGTTGACAGAGTATTACAACTATTGGAAGAGAAACAACTTTATTCAAAGCCTTCCAAGTGTGCCTTTGGGGTTCAAGAAGTGGAATATTTGGGTCATATTGTATTTCATGAAGGTGTAAAAGTGGACCCTAACAAAATTAAAGCTATGAGGGAATGACCAATTCCTTAAACCTTAAAGACACTTAGAGGATTCTTAGGATTGACAAGATATTACTGCAAGTTTGTCAAGAACTATTGTCAAATAGCAACACCTCTAACATCGTTATTAAAGAAGGAAGCATTTTCTTGGACTGAAGAAACAACCAAATATTTTGAAAATCTTAAGGAGGCTATGTGTACAACTGTTGTCCAAGCCATACTTGACTTTCAAAAAACATTTATTGTGGAGTGTGATGCCTCAGGCCTTGGAATTGGTGCAATTTTAATGCAATAAGGAAGGCCCATTGCCTTTAAAAGCAACCACCTTAAAGGAAAAAACTCACTCAAACCCATTTATGAAAAATAAATGTTGGCCATACTACATGTAGTTCAGAAATGACACCCTTACCAAATAGGAAGACACTTCAAAGTAAAAACAAATCATAATATTTTGAAGTACTTCTTGGAGCTACAATTATCTTCAAAATAACAACAAAAATGGGTTACAAAGATGCTAGGTTATGAATTTGAAATTATGTACAAAAAATGAAAACATAATGTTGTGACAGATGCCAATTCAAGGAAAGAAGAAGAAACATAAGGTTCACTATGTGATATTTCTATTCCACAATTTGATTGGGTGGAAGAAACAAGGATATAATGGAAGCAAGATCAAGAGTTATGCATGATCATTCAAAAACTACAAGAGGAACCCAATTCATTAGATGATTTTGTATGGAAGAATGATTTGCTATGGTATCATGATCACCTATATTTATGTAAAAATTCCCAACTCAAATAGAAGGCCCTTCTGGAATTGCACACTTCTCCTATATGAGGACATTTAAGATTCTTGAAATGTACCACAGGATCAAGAAGGATTTTTTCTGGGAAGGTTTTAAAATTGATGTTCAAACGTTTGTGTCTAAATGTTTGGTATGCCAACAAAATAAGGTAGAGACAATCGAGACACTAAGTCTCCTACAACCATTAGTTATACCAAGTCAACGTTGGGAAGAAGTTTCAATGTATTTTAATACAAGTTTACCCAAATTCGAAGGAAAGACTGTCATCATTGTAGTAGTGGATCAACTAACAAAGTACCATTTTTGCTTGCTTTCTCATCCTTTTAAAGCAACTACAATAGCCAAAACATTCATGGAAACAATTCAAAAGCTACATGGAGTCCCCAAGATTATTGTAAGTGACAAAATTCCAATTTTACTGGTAATTGTTGGACTGAATTATTTTCTTGTTTGGGTACTCAATTGGCTAACAGCTCATCTTACCATCCTCAATCTGATGGGAAAACTGAGATTGTGAATACATGTCTAAAAGAATATATTCATTTATTTACATATGATAAACAAACACAATGGGTCAAGTGGTTGCCCTTGGTGGAATGGTGGTTCAACACATCCTTCCATACTTCATAAAAAATGTCCCCATTTCTAGCACTTTATGGATATCATCCTCCATCCATTACATCACCCTTGAAAGGGAATACAAAGGTTCAAGTAGTGGAGGAACATATAGAGAACCAACAAGAGGTTCTCAAACTATTGAAGGACAACTTATTTATGGCACAAAATAGGAGAAACAACAAGCAGATCAACATCACAGTGAAAGAGAATTTGAAGTGGGGGATTGGGTATTTATGAGGCTACAACCATATAAATATATGTCCCTTAAGCAACAAAATAAGGACAATAAATTAACACCCAAATATTGTGGCCCCTATAAGGTTTTGCAAAGGATTGGAAGTATGGCTTACAAATTGGATTTTCCTCCATATTCATGTGTATATCCAGTCTTCCATGTTTCTTTCTTAAAGAAGGTAATCGACAACAAGATCCTAGTCCAAACTTTTTTTACCAAAGATTAATAAAGAAGGGAACATCATACTAGAACTAGAAACAATTAGTGACACAAGGATTAAGCAGCTAGGAAATCGAGCAATTACAGAGTACCTCATTAAATGGAAGAACCTACTGGTGGAAGAGACAACATGGAAAGATGATTATTTCATTCAGAAACAATCACGGTTAGTCAAGTGTTGAGGAAAAAAAATGTTTGAAGGGGAGGGACATTTTAAGACCTAGACAAATCCCCGTGTTTTTTATAAAACTCCTTATTAAGCCCTAGATATTAAATTATTACATTTATAATATTATATTTTTATTTCGGCTAGAACCCTTGATTGCACCCTTTCATTATAATTATACCCTTTGTCTCCTACACATACACACATACACACCAAGGAGACCCATTCTTAGGATCATATTATCTCTTCTCATATTGTATGATGAATTGGATATATTGTAAAATGAGGTTTCCCCCTCGAAGTGAACTATATTCATTGTCTCTTTATCATTTTAAGGCATTGGATCATCACACATCACATGCAACATGAATCCAAAAGCATGTGTATTGTTTATGAACCACTCATTACTATGGTACACTTTTTGATTTATGCAATCATGTATCTTCTACTATATAAATGTGGATTTACTTATTACACTTTATTTCTATGTTTGTAGGTGGAATATGAACAAACGAAAGATAAAAAACATGTCGATCAAGAAAACATTATTTTAAATAACCAAAGTACAATATCGCCTACAAGTGATGAAGAAATGAGGCATGCACACAACTCGAGCAATGACAATAGTTCAAGTGATGAATGACAATCAATATAATTGAATGAACTATTGCAAGTTGTGTGTTTTGGAATATTTGTTTATGAAAATCATGGATTTTGTTTAATATACTCGACATAAATTCCCAATTGCATGAGAAATGTTACCAATAATGTAACAATTACATATTGGTTGCATTTTGATTATTGTGGACCTTTATGTTGTCCCATTTTGTATGATGAAGAGTCTCTTATTCATATATAATAAAATGGGGTTTATATTTTATTGCATTGTCGAATGACGTTGTAAAATGTTCCATTGCTGATTAATTGATATATGGACTATTTAGATTGTTACAAATAACAAAGGTGTACTTCTTTGGATAACACATTATTACAATTATTATATCAACACACAATAAAAAAAATATTATTATAAAAAATATTTAATTTTGAGATGATTAATTGAAAATTTATAAAAAATAACAATTAATTAAAATATATACATTGTTGTAACCCTTGAGATGTTTCTGGCTAGGAAACTATGCCAAGGCATCCATTAAATTTGATTGATTTTTTTGCTTAAGTTGATCTGTCCTAAAGAAATATGTTTTACTAATTCACTTTAGGCCTTAATTTCTAATCTTCAATACTTTAACAAT
>ML796728.1:167257-185336 GCA_009831015.1 Picea engelmannii
AACAGAAACAGAAACAAACTATAATCTAACTACAAACTGAAAGCAAATAACATTACCAAAAAATAGACAAAAAACATCAAACATAAGACAAGGGAGTCGTCAATGGTTCCAGGCTTGATCTATTAGCGAAACCAGAGCACACGTTGAAGACAGAGATAGGGGTTCCCTCTCCCTCCAGCGGAAGGTCCTTTGGGGCCCTCAACACGATGCTTTCCTTACAAAATGAATAGAACTGAACTGAATGGTGAAAGAACTCTGAGTTAAACTGCTGATGAATTGCTTGTCAAAGGCTAGGCTCTGAATCATCTGGACAACGTAACAATGCTTGGAATTCTCTGCTAAAACAATGAGTCTCCATGGCTATTTATAGCATTTTCCAGGCGGTCACGTAACCAACTTCCGGTGTAAACACGAACCTGTTTAGGGTTCACTTAAGCCATTAATTCGCCGAATTTGCAGAGTCGACCCTGATCTGAAGGTCAAATCATCTTGGGGGCGGGTCCATTGGCGGTCGGGAGGCCGACTTAAGCAATTAATGCACCGTATTAGCAGATGCGCGGCTTTTTATGCTGACAGGCGCGCGTCGAGGCGCGCATGCGCAAAAAACACGTTTTTGTCCCGCGCATATGCGCGCGCACCAGGTTGCTATAAAGTGCCCTTCAATTTTTGGTTACTTTGTATAGTTTTTGACCCTTATGGAATGCTGTGAACTTAATACAGTGCCATAAATGACTTCATTGCTGTTTTGATGATGTGGAGTTCTTGTTGCCACGTGCAGATGAAATTTCAGTGATAACACCGAGGATTTAGATACTGTCCTTCTGCCCCTTTTTAATGCCCCGGTATTATGATCATTTCACCATAATGGACTGATGTAAACAACGCATAGACGGTTACTAATTATGATGGTTTTACATTTGTCTTTTCTACTAAACGAAATAATTGAATCTACAGTAAGAGTGTGTGGTTTTACGGGGTGACGGACCTGTCAATTTCTTGACAAATCTCTCCGACTGCCAACTTCTAGTATGAACCACAATTATTGATATTCATGCCTTTAACAGTCTGAAAATGAGATTCCCGCATCCATGCTGATGGCAACAGCTTTTGGCATCACAATATTGTTTTAAATGCAGTATTTTTCACTGAGTGTAGCAAATTTTTGTAAATGCCACGGTATCCTTAAACCTCGTATCATCATTCCCGACATTGAAACGTTTCTGGCAATTCCGATTGACTGTATCTGAATTTTCGTTCTGGCCCTTCGATTTGAATGTTCTGGCCGCCCCCTGCTATCTCTGGCCATAACTGCCTGATAGACTCGTTGAACAGAGAGTAAACACGTCCTTCCAGCTGCATGGCGGTTTCCCTTTGCTGTATAAAACCCTCCACCTGTTGCCTTGTGTTTTATTTTTCTGTGAAAAGGGGAGTTAGATGTAGCCTATGGCTGCATTTTTTCCGGGAAGGTAGGCCGCGTTGATTTTCCTCATTAAATGGTAGTAAACCTGGCAGTTCTGAGTCGTAGCATGCAGACCCACCTCTACACCCGTACGCCTTGCTAGTTGGAATAACCTGCACCTGAGCGCGTGCCAAGTTGCCTAAATTTACCTAGAAGGGATAGAGATTGCCTGACTGCGCCTGGATTCGAGCGCCTACTTTTAAGACAACCTATTCCCACTTTTCATTTGAGCACTTAAACCAGAGAGAATCCTCATGTGGTAAAATTGTAATTTATTTTTTTGGTGCCTCATTTTCCGCATATGACAGGTTTTTATGGCAATGGATAGTAACTTAAGATTTGAATCAATTTGTTGAATAAGGAATGGTCGTGAAAGGTTTAGTAAATCAAAGGATAGATTCTTATTCAAATAATTAGGGTAAGTTACTTTATGGCTATTAAATGAGTTTCATTTACAACTTCTATATTGTTTTTAGGCTATTGTTAATAGGCTATTTGTCAATAGGCTATGAATTTGTTAATAGGCTTTATTGCTAATTTGTTAATGCTAGAGAACAATTCATTTACGATTGCTATTTGTTAATCTATATTGCTAATTGGTTAACGTTAATGGGAATAATGTTAATGTTATGGGAACAATTCATTCACTTATTGTGGGAACACATCATCTCTATTGCTAATAAGTTAATGTTTTTATTGCTAATTTGTTAAGACTGTTCAGTTATTGAGAAAAAAATGGATTTAAGAAGGTTGTCAGAAGTGGTTTGTAAGTTATGCCAATTTGGGAAGATGACCTTGCTAAACTAGACTTGAATTTAGAGTGACATTATTGTTTGTTAGATTTTAAAGTTTAACCCGAATTAAGGTCAGACTTGTCGCATCAATCGTCTTGTCTTGTAGTTGATTAAAGGTACTCACCCAAGCAACACTGAGGTGGTAGTGAGTAAATTAAGAAGTAAAATGATTCAGTATTTCAATTGTTGTACTATAGATAACTTGCTAATTGCAATAATGATGGTTGTGCTAGTGTCTTGATTATTGCCTACTTGCTTTAATAATTGTCATCGTCTTGTAATATGATTGCTATTATTGCAAAGTCTTGGTAATTTAAAATGAAATTGTGTTGTCATTTATGGTAACGATAGTAGATTTACTTGTTGGTGGTAAAACATATATAGTGTAATGTCCTTGATTTATGTACGATAAGTTATCATGAGTTAGTAAATGGGGATTGCATTCAATTAACCTTACTTATTGCTAAGATTGGACTTGGTAACTTGTCGACTAACGGATACTAACGAAGATATTGGTCTGTACTCATTGCCAAATGAGTCATAGGTAATGCGGAGTCTTAACTGTTGGGTGGTTATTGTCGGAGTCCTTTCGGACATGCTCTTTCCGTCACGGTCGTGGTCTTTCTTTAATTATTATTGTCTTCGGTGGTAATCATTTCATTGCGTGATCTGCTTGTGTCGGGCGGGATGTAGACACCTACTTGTAGCCCCTGTATATAAGTCTGTGTGTGTGATTAATTTTTGTGTAAAGAATCCAGTGCCGTATCAAGAGTCTCGGGCCCTTTAAAGGCAGGGTTTCCACTCTTGCGACACACCTGACAGAGATTACTAGTTTCTGCCTGAGCAGTCGGCCAGGAGCCTATCTGACCTTCTCTCTCTTCGGAGCAGAGAACTAAGATTAAACGCCCTGCTTTCCTGTGCAGAAATAGTAAAATCTACTACCATGGATTCTTCCTTCGGTGTTTGTACTGTGTATAACCCAGTATGTCGTTAAATGTTTGCGGTTACCTGTTGTGCGCCTTATGTCTATGGTCGTTAATCCTTGCAGTTACTTGATGTGAGCCTTAGGTCTATGATTGTTAATGCTTGTAGTTACTCGTCGTGCACCTTATGTCCTCTTGTTGTGATTATCGTGGTTGTGTCTTGTTAGTCGTCAGGTGGCGACGTAGAGTCAAGAGTGTCTGTTCCTTTTTACACGAGCGCACACACCCTAAACAAATTTTTTTTTGCACCTGTTATCAGAGTTGTTGTCGTAATGAGGAGGTTCATTACATGTGCTTCATTTTCTATAATCTTTCCATTGTGATGGGAACTCTTAAGCATATTTGCATAGCTTTGCATCTTCTTCCCTTCTTTTGGTATCTCAAAATCAATATTTTTCTGACTGTTGTTATAACCAAGACCAATTCTATCAAACAATGACCTTTGAATATTTAAATGTCTTCTAGGATTGTTGAACTCTTTTCAAACCTCATGTTTGTGTTCAATTGGGTGACTGTCTTATCTAATTCTTTTCTTAGGTAAACAATTTCAATCTCTATTTCATTATAGATATCCTCCATTTCTTTGAGTTTATTTACCAAGATTTGTTCAATTCTTTTTGCTTCCTCCAATTGTCTTTTTAGACCAATAGTCTCAGTTTCACCATTTGGTTCATGATCTTCTCCTTTTGATTTTCTTAACCGTTCCTTGAGAGACTCATTTTTATTTATGAGTATTTTTCAGTTCACTTAGAGCATAGATTACTTCACTTCAAGATTAACTTCTCCTTCCTCATTAGGGTCTTCATGTTTTTGAGGTTTCATCATCAAAGAATACATTGATGACCATGAATAAGACATCTTTTGTGTTGTTGTCATCTTCATCATAGGAGTTGCCTTCATTATTGGCATACAATTTTTTCTTTTTTCATGTAATTCTTCCATTTCTCTTCATTTTTGTCACTTATATAGTGATGTTTGGTTTTCTTAAAATTAGAGTCCCTTTTGTAAGTACACTTAGCAACAAAATGTCCTACTTTACCACAATTAAAACACTTGAAGGGGATGTTACCTTTGTATTTTCCAGTTCCTTTCTTGAGCCTCCTGACGAAGTTTGCTTCTTCTGCATCTGATTCTTCTTTAGATGAGTCATTTGTTTGGTGTCCTTTTGACCTTGTCTGTTTTGATGCCGTGAATGCTACCTCGTGTTTCGATGGCTTTTCCTGCACAATTCTCATTTCAAAGGCTGTTAGGATTCCATGTAATCCATCCATATTTAGACTATCTAAGTCCTTCATTTATTTAATGGCAGATATCTTGGAGTCAAATATTGATGGAAGTGTCAAGAGAACCTTTTGTACAACAAATTTTTCATCTATGGTTTCACCCAGTGCTTTGATCATGTTAACAATCTCATCCACACGAAGAAGGTAGATTGCTATATCTTCATCTTCTCTCATATTGAGATTTTCAAATCGTCCCCTTTGAGTTTGTAGTTTTTCCTTCTTGACTTTAAAATTCCCTTCATATGTATTCTGCAACTTGTCCCAAATTTCCTTTGCTATTCCACAATGCACGACTTTGGTAAATTCCGATCTTGTTAATCCATCCAGAATAACTTGCATGGCTTTAGATTTATTCTCACTGAGCTTCTTAGAACCTACATCATAGAGTTGATTTTCAGGGGTGGTGTAGCCATTTTTGACTGACTTCCAGGCATCGTATCCTAATGACTGCAGATAAACTCTCATTTTGATGCTCCAAAATGCATAATCTGATCCATCAAAGAATGGAGATTTGTTTTTGGAGGTTCTTTCCTGGTTTTCCATGTGTGCCATATGGATCTACCTTCCAGTAGTTAGACTGTTTCTGAAGGAACTTGGCTCTGATACAAATTGTTGGAATATTTATCAATACTGAGAGGGGGGCAGGTGAATCAATGTTGCACAATTTTAACAATATTTAAAACTCATTTTAACTTCTATTAATAATCCCAAATATTATAATCAACAATGTAGAGATCTAACCATGTCAATATAGTCACAGTAAACATAAATTTTACTTGGAAACCCAAATGGGAGAAACCAGAAAATAATTCTTTACTAAATATTGTAGGCACCAACCTACTATTACAATATTTCCAGGCACCAACCTGATGTTACAATATTTGCAGGCACCAACCTGCTGGAGACACCAATCTCCTTGATTGAGCACCAACTCAACAATAAGGTTTGCAGGCACCAACTTGCAGGAGACACCAATCCCCTTGGCTGAGCACCAACTTAACTGTTCTAGTAGGCACCAAACTAAAACTGTAGTATTTTCATGCACCAACCTGTAGGAGACACCAATCCCCTCAAGCTGTCAATAATATCAGATTGACTATTTTCTTCAAGCCTTCACCTGTAAAAATCTGCTACTCTGTCTCTGTTGTCATAACATTCTCCACCAACTTACATTCTTCATGAATTTCAAAGACTCCTTAGATCTTGCACCTACCAATCACCCTTAGACAAATACCGGTTCCTTTTTTTATTTCTTTTGCATCTTCGCACCTCAGAGTTACATAGCCTTCTCTCTCACTTCCTTTATATCACCATTCTTCTTACGAGCCTTAGAGCCTCTTCTCTTCACACTTCACACCTCCACTTCCTTGCTATCTTCACACTTTCTCTCACACACAAAATGATTTGGACATTTCTATTTATAGACTCCACGCTCTCATGGATTTGTCCACATACTCCTAATTTATGTCCATGGGGTCGGCTCGAGATCCTCTATTTACCATTAAATCGAGCTTGCAAACTAGTCTCGATCTCATTTCCATTTATTACACAGTCTATTTGCTAGTCACTCTGTGCAGGAATTAATGCACAACTACCGTCGAATCATCCCTTAAATAAAATCACGACTTTTGATCTTTTATTTTCCCACCAAATAGGTAATAAAACTTCATTTCTCAACATTTGTTAGATCCTCTCTTCGATTAATCCTCAACCGTCGATCTATCAACATGATTGCATCATCGGAGTGTTAGCCTTCCATAGATCTACCTTCCTTGCATTAAATATCAACCATAAGATCCAACCTCCGTTCGATCACAACCGTCAATATGTGATCACATTCATCGGGAACACCAGGTCTATTGGGTCCCCAAGCTATCCATATATCATTCTATCGACCTCTCGTTGGCCCTTGGATCCCCCTTCGTCAGAACCCATCCATTCGTAAATAAATCTACTCTAACTAGAGCATCTTTGGTGACACGTATTTCGACAGATCCAACGATCCTTGGAGTCTGAGATCAATTGCTTCGATCACATCGGTCCTTCAATCTGCACAAAAATTATCTCCTGTTACTATAACTATTCGTGAGATGGTCAGGTGGGACCCACGTTGATCTATGAATGAGAATGCATCTCACTTACACGTCGACCTACAATCTAGATCGCTCCTCAGAGATTCTCATCATCAGGGTGCTCCCACTTTGATGGCTCATACTCCGACAAATCCTATGATCCTCGGAGTCTAGAATCAATGACTCACAGTTATTCTCAGAGTCCTCATCGTCAGAGTACCTCTACTGCAGGTAACATAGTCTACTCTAACCATCACTTCTTCGACGAGCAACGGATATCCACTCATCTTTCCAAATCAATTACTCACAATCATTTTTTAAGTCTTCATCGTTGGAGCCGGTCCTCTCAAGTCTTCCTCCCAAACCTCTGACGACCTTCTTTCCGATAGGTCTATATTGGCCATCTAGTCATCAACGATCTAGATTATCTCTTGCTATCACTCCTATAGATCGACGATAATCGTGAGATCAAAGTCACCTTCATCGAATTCGTTGTGCAACCTTGCACTCAAATGATCGGATGGCCTTTCCATCCAATCAACAATTCATATTATTCTGAGACCATTCTCTGATTGATTCAATAGCTCTTATTGGCTCAGGGATTCTCCGATCAGACTGTCATTACCTAGATATGTGTCATCCTTTGGGACATTCTAGCTGCCATGCTGGCATCCTCATTACCCTGACTGCCAAGCTATCACAATACATCACCTTGATGTCACTCTCATTCCTCAAGACATATCATCATAGATCCAATAGTTTAGGTGGATCTTCTGATGGATATACGATCCTTAGACCTTCTCGTCATTGAACTCTATTCTCAAGCCTTCCTTCTAGACCTCCGATGGCCTTCCTTTCGACATGCCTAAAAATTCCATCAATGGTCCAGATTCTCTAATACTACTCCCTGATTAGATTGACGATTGTCATTGCACTTGATCACTCTGACAACTCAAACATATCGACAATGGTCACAATTCTCAGTTCTTCGAGCCTCTAATAGTTCAACAATTCATGTTAACTCAGAGTTTCTCCCATCAGAGTCCCATTACAACCTCACATTCAAGCACTATGATAACTTTTCCATTTGATCAATGGTCCAGATTATCTCTCACAACCGATCCAATAGATCAACGACTATTGTTAACTTTAAGTCCCCTTCATCATTAGACTCCCTGTTACCTTGCATGCTTCGACAAACGGTCCAGATTTGTTCGCTATGACGAATCAACAACTTCGATGTCCTCCGAATCAAACACATAGTTTTCTTCATGGTAATGGTTCGATTTGAGACTTGTCATTTACACATGGTAACAATAGTTAGTCTCCCCCTCCCTGTGACATCCATGGTTGTCACAATATTTGACATCAATGACAACATAATCCAACATCATATGCATATGGGTTTGATAGTGCACAATAAGCGGTAATTAGCATCGATGCATATATGTATGTTTAACACACCGGGGTGTACTATTTTATTATACACACTTGAATATTATTTTGTAAAAAATATTTCATAATTTATATATATGATGATTCTTGTTTTTTTGTTTTGGATAAAAGATGACCGATAGAAGTTCAAGGAAAACAACTTATTGCAGTGAACGTGATGGTAGCTCATCCCAACAAGAGAACGAGGTAATTTCTTCAAGTTTTATTAAAAATTTAATTATATATTTGAATTATATGTAGGTTTAAATTAATAATGTGTATTGGTTAATGCGTGTCATGCAGAGAAAAAACTTGAAGAAACTCGATAAAATTGTTCACAATTTCAGTGCAAAAGAGCATAAAAGATTTATGGAAATGTTGCAAAGAGAGGAATTAGGTAGATCAAAAGGTAATCAACATGAAGTTTTTCTTTGACTTTTTACTAAAACTGAATTTCTTAATATTAATTGCTAACAAGTTTTAAACAATTTATTTCACATTTTTTTAATGTTGTGTAGGGACCAATAGTGAGGGAACATAATGTTGTCTTAAGAGGACAAAAAATATGGAGGATCTAAATGATGATGGTAACTTGGTCATCGGTTTATCTGGATTGGTGCTAGAAATTAATGAGAGGGGCAAATGGTTTTATAGAACTTTGAGGGATATAGTGAAGAGAACATATAGACATACTTTCCATTTATAGTACAAAAATAAATCCAATGACTCCAAGAACAAGATTATACATAAACTATATGAAGCATTTCTGGAGCAATGGTCAATGAGACCTGTGAAAATTTCAATATCAAAAACTTAAAATAACAAAAAAGAATAATTTAAAAATTATTATTACTAAACATGTTTTTCTATAATATGTTCCAAAAATTACCAAATTAATTTTTTTTGTTATATTTACTTTCATGTCGATTTAAAAAAAATTTACTGTGTTTTTTTCGTTTTTCAGAAAGATTGTGAAAATTCTAAGTGACAAACAAGGGGGAAACCAATACATGCCAGTAGGGATGTCTAAAAAAGTGTACAAGGAGATGGTAAAATAAATAAACATAATTGCATCATAGGAAGAGGAATCTCAACAACAATTTGCAACGAGGGTATGTAATCATTCATTTATTATTTATTTACATCAAATTTAATTATCGCGTGAAATACTAATTTTCAATTATTTTGTTGCAGAAAAGAAAAAAAATGGAACCCATTCAACACATATGACAGGACAACAAGGAAGAAAATGGTTGATCGCAAAGTTTGTGAGTACTTATGTTTTCGGCCTTATTCAATATTTCATAGTTGTTGTGATCTTTATTTTTAAATAATTAATTTACACTCGTACATGGATGTCTTCTAATAGGTGCTAACATACAAAGAAGAGCCAACCAAAAAATTGATTAACATTGGGTTAAGTGAGGGTTGTGAGTATATGTTGAAGTATCATGGTTTAATTGAGCAATTTGTAAGTAGTTATGTTGTTTAACTTCCATTGTTTTATAATTAACAAAACAATAATAAAATTTATATTAATTATATCGAGTATGCTTTGTCATGCTGTATTAAACATGCAAGAAACAAAGTATGGAGTGTAGCCAACATAAGATATTTTGAGACACAATGTTAAGACCTAGAAAAAACCCCATGTTATATATAAAACCCCTAATTAAGCCCTAGATATTGAATTATTACATTTACAATGTTATATTTGTATATAAGCTAGAACCCTTCATTGTTCCCTTTCATTATAATTGTACTCTTCATCTCCTACATATATACCAAGGAGACCTAGTCTTAGGATCATCTTATCTCTTCTTATATTGTAGTATGAGTTAGATATATTGTAAAAGGAGGTTTCCCCCTCAAAGTGGACTGCATTCATTGACTCTTTATCATTTTAAGGTGTTGTATCATAACATTTGGTATAAGAGCATCGATCATAAGGTTTTTCTTCTCCAAGCGAGTGTAATTAACATTTTTGCTATAACGTTTTTTTTTGGGGGTCCAATTCAAATAAATTTTTTTTGAGGTTACTTATAAGACACATCAAGTTATTTGTGATAAAAATTTCAGATTCTGGGTCGTTATACTTTTGCAGATATAGCCTATGGAAGATAGGGTTTTTTACTCATCTTGAATTCAGTTTTAAATGAGTCATCTCAGGATTTTCGCTATAATTTTTTTCTGGGAGGTTTCAGAAAGTGAAATTTTGTGGAGATTGAGGGGACATATCCTAGTATAGGTGGTAAAAATTTCAAATTATTATTTAGTATACTTTCAAATATATAGTCCATGTAATAAACAACTTGTGATTGATCTTGAAATCAATTTAAAAGATTCAGCTTGGCATTTCCGTTGTAACTTTTTTTCTGTGAAGTTTGCGACTCATAAATTTTCATAATCTTGAGGAGACGTAATGAATTACATGTGACAAAAGTTTCATATTATTAATCATTATAATTTGTGAGATATATCTTGTGGAAGTTGGGGTTGTTTACTAATCCCGAAATTAGTCTTAAACATGACATTTTGGTATTTTTGCTATAACGTTTTATTAGTGAAGGTTCAAACTTTGAATTTTTCAGGAGTCCAAGAAGTCATATTATAGTACTACATGATGAAATTTCAAACTCACAAGGGTTTAAAGTGCAAATATATACCAGGACAAAGTTCAACCATCCATACATTCTCAAATTTAGGGTTTGAAAGGTACATAACTTACAATTGACATAACTTTTGATTTGAAAATATATTTTTGGTGATTCAAAATTTGTGATAAAGAGAAAATAGAGGAGTGTTATTATTTTTATCCCAGATGGTTCCAAAAAGGATTTCAACACCAAATAAACCTCAAGAAATCTCTTCTATAACTCATGAAGAAAATGAGGATATATATAACAAGCTATCTAAATTGGAGGACACACTTAATGATTTGAGTGTTAGGTCAATAACAAGTGATGAGTTGGTAAACACACGAAGAAAAATTCAAGATATGTAAAAGAAGGCGGAACAAATGGAAAACAATATGGATGGAAATAAGAAAGATATGGAAAACAAGATAGAAGAGAAATTAATGAAAATCGGGAACATATGGAAAAAAAAAGATGAATGAAAATAATGCACATATGGAAAATAAGATGGACGAAAATATGTATTAAATGGAAAAGAAAATGAATGAAATGAAAAAATCCATACAATCGATGTTCTTACAAAGTATCCCTAAAAGGGATATGGAGATCCAAGGAAATCCTAAAAATAAGGACGAGAATGGTGTTGAGACTCAATAACATATGGGGAGTATGGAGAACACCAATACTAAATTTTATAATTATTCATCACTTCAAGATCCACATCGTCAAGACTTCAAGTCAACACTAAGGAATTGCTTCATTCCAAAGATCGATATGAGGAAGTTTGATGGTAAATATCATGTAACATGGATATTCCAGATGGGGAAATTATTTGATTTACACCAAACACCAAGCTTAAAATAGGTACCTATTGCATCCCTGTATTTAAAAAAATGATCAATTTTTTTGGTATCAATGGATTTGTGAAATAAAAAAGAAGTATATTATCTCTTGGTCCATTTTTACGGAGGAATTGATATCACATTATGGATATATTAAGAATAATACATTCTTTAGTCAATTGATAAATCTTCAGCAAAAAATATCCAATAACATAGCATATTCAACAATCCCAAAAGCTCAGTCTCAGGGTAAAGAACATTCCTGATGATAATTTGTTAGATCTCTTTATGTGTGATTTAAAGGAGAGCATTCAATGAACCTAAATCCCTAGATCAAGAAAAGTGGAAAACAAAAATATGGCTACTAGAAGGGTGGCCACTGATAAATATAGAGAGCACCATGTTCCGTCTCCTAATCTGACAAGGTTGACGTCTCAATAAATGGATGAAAGAAGAACAAAGGGACTATGTTTCAATTGTGACAAAAAGTAAAGTAAAGGGCATAAACGCAATGAGAATAAAATATTCTATATTGCTTATGAAGAGGAAGAAGATAAAAAATTAGAACCATTACAAGATCTAGATCGAGAAGAGATTACTCCAACAATATCTTGTCATTCATTGGATGGAATCAATACTCGACAAACCCTCACAATACAAGGATACATAAAAAAGAAAAAGGTAACAATATTGATTGATTATGGTGGTACCGATAATTTCATCAATTACAAATTAGCAAAAGATCTCAATTGCTTTGTATATCCCATACCAGAGTTTCAAACAATGATTGCAGATGGAGGTACCATAAATTGTTCTGGGAAGTGCCATAGTATTAAGCTCAACATGGGGGAGTATTTTTTGGATAGTCCCATGATTTCCATCCAAATGGGTGGTGATGATGTTGTATTAGGGTTCCAATGGTTACAATAATTGGGAATAACGACCCTTAATTTTCAAGATATTTTCCTTAGATGGTAAGGGAATTGAGATTAGAGGTATCCAAGGGAAACCCTCTAAAGTGATAAGCTCTAACATGAAAAAATTACTCAAAAAGGGACACCATGGTGTAATTTGATGCAGAAACAATAAGACTGTAGCCAAAATGTTAACAACACAGAGCAATACAAATTGTAAAGAAAATATCATAAGCAATAGCTACATGCTCTGTTTCTCCCTCAAAGCATACAACAAATGATTGATATGATAATCAACAGAAGAGAGAATAGTTTTATTCACTATTAGGATCAATAGAGTTATTACAACCAAGATTAATCATGCACATACATATCAGGCTTAATTCGTTCCTGAATTTACAGTCTCTGAGTCCTCCAACAGGTCGTAGCTCAGAATTCTTTAGCAACCCCCCAAATTGTAGTCTCTCTTAGCGCAAAAAAAAAGCAGTCGTGAATGGTTGCACATGTGGTTGAAAACCCACTACAAAATTGTTCAGAGGTTAATGGTCTATGCGTATGGGTGGAGATTCTATTTCGCCCTTCCTGTGTGCTTGTCCCAACCTGGAGTATTTTTCTCCAGTCCACCTTCCATGATCCCTTGCTTCGTGGTTCACCAACCCCTTCAAATCACATTCCATTTATTTTTAAAAATATTCCCTTCACCTTTGAATCGATTCACCTTCCACGCCAAGAATGAGATGTTATCCAAACCACCTTTGGCTTGGGACTTTTTACCTTCTTCTTGATGTTAACACTCTCCCTTTTTAGCGCCAAATCCTGGACCCAACTGTGGCTGAGACTCAACATGTGTCACTGCCAGTGTGGAAAGTTAACAAGCGTTGTAACAATGTTTTCGTAGGAGGAAATTTAATTTTAAATAAAATCCATATTCTACAGGAGTTTCGACACGAGCTTCAACAATTTGAATTTATAGCAAAATGACTAAATAAAATGGACCACTATCACAATCCTCATTCGACTTATTTTCTAATTTTACTACAAGGAAAAGACCTTTTAGCAGAGGTTTCTAGTGTTACAAAATTGGAAAAAATTGGCCAAAAACCTCTGTGGCAACATATGTTATCGATAATAGATGTTTTTGTGGATACTATAACAAAAGTTGATTATAACTAAAAAAATCTGGGCGGCCAGAGGTGTTAGTGGATGTTTACAAATCGATGCATTTGTATAAGGCACAAGCACCAGTGCGTACATACACATACACCATCGATGCAATCCACTTAACTTCAAGCACCAGGGCAGTAAAATATTTAAGCATCGAGACATTTGTATTATAAGCACCGGGGATTTAACAAAAAAATGCATCGGGAGAGTTGAAAATGATTAAGCACCGGGGCTTTCTTCATAGAATGCACCAGTGTGTTATTAATAAGAAGGCACCGATGCTGTATAAAATAATATACACTGGAGCGTTACAGGGGAAAACGCCTCGGGGCATTAAAAATTGAAAGCATCGATACTTTTCCGTAACAAACAAGCCCTGATGCTTATCAATAACACAATAGTGCCTGTGCATATAAATAACACATACGCACCGGTGGTTCGTATAATATTTACGCACCGATGGACAAATTGTTAATATAAGTTTGTGGTATTAAATTATATTGAAACCAATGCTAATTGATTACACAAAAACACTGGTGCAAATTTTATATGAAACACACCGGTGAGTTTTAATATTAAACACGCCAGTGAGTTTTAAAATACACTGAGAAACATCGACCTGTGATAGTGCAATTATTGTTATTTTTTAATTTCATTATTTATCAAAAAATTTACATATATCTTATATTTTGATTAGTGAATTTGGATACGATGTTTGGATTAATTTGTTATTTCATCAGATTTTGCATCTCTTCATTATAATATTTAGTTATCCATATATTTAATCAATGATGTAACATTTCACAACGACATTGAAGAACATAATAGAATAAATTAAAACATATTTTATTATATGAATAAGAGGGTCTTTGTCATACAAAATGAGATACAAAAATACAATTGCAGCTTGCATTGATATCCAATATATTAGTCATCATTCTTCACTGGAACTACTGTTAGTGCTCGAGCTACTTCCATGCCTTGGATTATTTTGTTGAATGTTTGGTTGATTGTCTCGATTGTTTTGTTCTTCTTGAAGTTCCATCTACAAACATAAAAATAAACTGCAATGAGTCTATCTACATTGGTGAGAATAATGAAAATTGAAATAAATAATATACATGAATGTAAATTGAAAAACGACGTACCTCCAAAGCAAGAAGTGACTCATGAATCATACACATATGTTCAAAATCAAATCTCATGCCTTGTTTCAAAAACTCTTCTGTTGGCTCAGTTCCATACTTTGTTTCCTACAAGTTTTATACCCCATCATAAATCATAGATTTAATATAAAATATTATTTTTGTTTCATTAATTATAAAATGATGGAAGTAAAACAACGTAGATTATACTTAAAAATTCGACAATTAATTTTTGATATGCCAACATATACTCACAACCGTCAATTAACCCAACGCCAATGAATTTTTCTGATGGCTCTTTTTTGTATTTTAACACCTGTTTGAAGATATTCAAGGATGATTGTTATAAAACAACTTAAAATATATAAAAAAAAACCTTGAGTTGTTATAAGGAAATAAAAATTACTCACAAACTTTGCTATCAAACCTTTTCTTCCTTGTCGTCCAGTTTTATGTGCAGAATGAGTCCCATTTTCTTTTATTTTCTGTAAGAGAATATTTGAAAATTAATATTTAATGTATAATTAATTATTTGTGCCTAATAGAAAAATCCAATGATTACATACATTTGAAGCACATTGTTGTTGAGATAGCTCCTGCCGTGATGCAATTATGTCCAATTTTTTGACCATCTCCTTGTACACTTTTTTGGACATTCCTACTGGCATATTTTGGATATCAGCTCGTTGGTCCTCTGGGAATTTCATAATTTTCCTGAAAAAATAGCATGACAATAACATATTTTTATATTGATATATGAAAACTAAATATCATAAAACTGATATATTAATAAATGAATACTTTGTAATATATATATTCTAAAAAAGTGTTTTTAGGAATATTACTTTTTGAATGATTCTTTTTTGTTGTTGTTTGTTTTTGCTATTGCAAGTCTGACATGCCTCATTGACCATTGCTTTGGAAATTCTTCCTATAGTTTAAATATAACTTGGTTCTTGGAATCATTGGATTGATTTCTGTATTGTAAGTGGAAAGTACATCTATAAGTTCATTCCACTATATCTCTCATAGTTCTGTAAAAATTTCCCCCCCTTTGATTAATCTCCAACACCACTCCACATGAGCTAAGGACCAATTCATCATCATTTACATCTTCTATATTAATTATTTTTCTTTTGTTATGATGAAATTTTGTTCCCTCGTTGTTGGTTCCTGTAGAACATAAAACATATGTGAATTAATAGATTGTTTGAAACATGTCATCTAATATTCCTAAGTATATTATTAATGAAAATTAAAAAAAAAATCATATTGAATAATATTTTTTCATTCACCCGATTCATCCTTCTGCAATTTTCCTATCAAGCTTTTATTCTCTTCTGCAGTTAGATAAGAAATAATGTTATCGAGCTTCTTCATTTTGTGGCCCTGAATGACACACACTAACCAATACATATTAGTTAAACTTAATATAGTTCAATCATATTAATTTTGTATAGAATTTATACAGAACCTATCTTTTTTGTTTTTCCGGATGTCATCATTGTGTCGACCAATTTTTTTCTTATTTGAACTCATCTCACTCATATTTTTATTAATATACAACCTGTACTATTCAATACAGAGATTCTTAAATATTTTTTTAAATAAATCACATAATTTTCAGCAAAATTTTTTTGTTGTAACCGGTGCACTTTTTCTATACAAAGCACTGGTGCATTTATTTCATAAAATGCACTGGTGCGTTCCATACAACAACACGCACCGAACAATTTAATTTATTTTTTAAAATATTGTGAATTATAACAATGCGGTATATATAGAAGACATCACAACGACTACAATAGAAAACAAAAACATAGCAAAAAAATTAAACATTCATAAAAAAAACAATAGAAAAATTACACACCGATGAGAAGAAAAATAAAAAAAATCACACGACAACATTTTTTGTGTTGTTTAGATGAGAACATCGACGATATTTTTTTTTATGCACCATATATATATTTTTAAATCTGGCTTAATCGGTGCGTTCCTTATACATAAATGCATCAGTGCGTTTCTATCGAAAAGGTGCATCAGAAAAGTGGAAAACCATTTTTTAAATAATGTCAAATCAAAAGCCGTTTAAAAAATAAAAAAAATAGGCAGAGGGCCGATTGCATTTGGGATCCGATGTAATAAGTGGTCCCTTTGCATCACATTCCAAACACTTATATATATACATATATATATAAACCCATTAGATCTAAAATACCTAAAATGAAAAGCCCTAATTCTGAAGTGATAGAGGGAGTTAAACCCTAGGGTGAAATTTTGCATTTACGTAAGCAAAAAAAAACAAGGGTTTACAGTAAGTATGAATTTTTTATTTTTGTTTTTTTGAATGTAGGGTTTTGAGTGAATCACTATACCCTTCAAATCCTGATTTTCTGAATATTTCTCCTGTTCCAAAGTATTTGTTTGCTCCACAGTGCTCCTCGATATGTCTCTCTTCCAAATCTGTTTCCTGTGAATTTTGGAAAAATAATGAAAATATTGAATACCTTCTTAATATAAAACTACTTTATGAAAATGGTTTAGAGTAAATCACCATACCCTTCAAATTCTCATATTTTGAATAATACTGTGGTTCCAAAGTATTATGCTTCTTCATAGTGTTCCTCCATATGTCTCTCTTGCAAAATTTTGCAAAATAATGAAATAGTGAATAACTTTTTAGTATTTAAATGACTTTATGAAATTCGATTCCCGCTCTTTTTTTAATTGTTTAAAAAAATTGTGTTTTTTTTTTAAAATTTATCAGCTCGACGACGCGTTTATGTAAGACGTATCAGTGCGTTCATATTATTTGATGCACTAGAGACATATACTTGTTTTTTATTAACAAAATCTAGAAACACGGTGTGGTTGATTTTTCAATGCACCAATGCTTATTGTTAATATGCACACCGGTGTGTTTATGGTTTATAAGTGCACCATGATACATTTAAAGTTATTTGAACTTTTATTTGCACATAAAATAATATATTCATCTCAAATTGTCTTTTATGATGAATTCACATGACTTGCAATACTTCAATACACATTTTACGTTTATGTCGCCTTACTCTTAAAAAATGGTTTCAAAACTATATTCAAACTTAGATTGTGGTATGGTCCTCGAAATTTATTTTAGATATGTACAGGAAAAATTATTGCTAATTTTGCTGAAATGCAGGGAGCAAATCTTATTATATGATCAAACGGCCAATTCTTCAAATTCCATCCCATTCCATATTGTTCAAAGTCCATCTCGGAGTTCTCCTTTTCCATCTCCAGTAAGTTTAACTTATTTTATTTATGTTTCGATTATCTCATTGAATTTGTTTTTATCCATGTCAATCTGAATA
>ML796728.1:190696-221482 GCA_009831015.1 Picea engelmannii
CATCAACATGATCAATAGAAAAAAAAACACCATATATATATATATATATGGTGTTTTTTTTTCTATTGATCATGTTGATGATGTACTTAATTTATATGTTGATGTTGATGTGTATATTGTTAGGTCATGTTAGTTTTGGATGTGTGTGTGTGTGTGTGTGTGTATATATATATATATTTCATGGACAAGTCAAATAACTTCTATAACATATATGGTCCAACTAATGGCATAATCTGCATATCTATAATAGCAGTGGAGGCCTGGTTTGTAGTGGAAGATGATGGATGATGAATGTGTCCTGCCTACTCATCTAGGGGAGGTGACAAATGAGGATGAGGAATAGGTCCGACATGCTCATCTAGGTGAGGTGAAAGAGGAGGATGAGGAATATGTGTTGCCTCCTCATGATCTGGGTGAGGTGAAGGAGGATGAGGAGGATGTGAAGAAGGATGATCACAACCACCTGCATCAATCAATGGGGTACTGGATGAATGAGCCGTACTGGAAGAAGAGATGTGCCTATCATCGAGATCCATCCTCACTACTAGTATCCTGGTAGCTCCGACAATATGACGCATAAGAGGCATCAAATCACGTGACATATCCCTCCAAATATCCAAGAGCATAGGATCTTCCCTGATGTATCGCATCAGGGTAGGGCAGACTCCCACCTCAGTCAAAAGTGCAGAGAGTTAGTTGCCCAACTCCAACCTAAATCTGATATCGGGCCTACGATGCATGCTGCTAAGTATCTGCACCTAAGGACCTTGACCCACCGCAGATTCATGCATCATATCCTCATCGTCATCTACTGGGGGATGAGGCACGTCCCCAATGAAAGTGTCGATATCTGCAATATATATAGTACAGAACAATAATTACATAGTTAATTTATTAAACAATTCAATAAAACAATTTAAAGAACGTGTTAGAATTAATTTTATTCTAATTAAGTAAGACAATAAAATGAAACTATATTAATTAAAAAAAACACTAATATTACCTCTATCATCTGATGGATCATCTGCTATGAAGAGGATGTTCAGACATCCTTGCCAATCCAAACCCATGTAAGGACACGACACCATGACAAACATGTGGTCCGCCGAACTACCTAGTATCCCTAGTGCGTCAGGCACAATCCTAGCCGGAAACTCTGCCTAGCCCCTCTTGGGCATCATCTCCCCTCACATGCACATCCACACATTAGTCCTCGACCTACGAGGTTGATGGACAAAATTTGACCTCGTCTCTAGAAACCTCTCAAAAAATAAGCAAAACAACTCTGTGGAAAATGGGAAGTTCGACCTCCCATGTATCATAGCCCAACATTTGTCGAGTGCTATACAAAAATTCCATAAGAAAATGGCAGACCATATGATACACCATGGTCGCTGTACCAACGAATCAACATAATACAAAAGAGGGCAGCTAGTGCATTGCCCATCACTGGTAAAATGGGTTATGGTAGACATTAAGAGTGAGAGGCACCTAACCTCCTCTGCACTGAAAGAGGCGATTTTCAGCTGTCCACCAAACACCTGAAAATCAATTAAGGATAGTACCTCAACCCCAATATATTGCTGAGAGTACATGAGTTGAATCTCAATGAAAACACCTACTGGGACATCTGGGAACTGGGGGAAATCTTCCCCTCTCCTGGATAGCCCAATGATAAAGTAAATATCCTCCTTAGTGGGATGGTACCACTGATCCGGACCCACATGGAAAGCCCGTCGATGGACATCCCATCAATGAATCAGATGCACTAACAACCCAAAGTTCCCCTTAAAGGATGTAGCCTCTTCATAGTACTTAATGAGGCCTACATTCCTCAAGAGAGCACGAGTCGATGGAGTAATAAGGCAATGGTATAAATTTCTCTCCCTCTCCCTCGCCTCCCATTCCCATACAACATTGTACAAGTCCACCCTCTGTTCCTACTGCTGCTGCTGCTCTCTCTGCTCACGTCTCTAGATGATTAACATATGAAATACATTATCCCCACTCATACATAAAACATTAAAAAAAATCTACTGAATGGTAAATTTATTTATAAATATAGGAAAATGACTTCCTTCAAAAAATAAGATAATTGCATTAACAGTGCGCCCAAAAAACAGTCATGCATCGTCGGCGGTGTGCCCATAGATATTGTGAGCACCATGACCAATACGTCAGTGTAAAGTAACACACCGAAAAAAATATGTTCTACTGTGTTATGCGGTGCGTTGGAAAACAATACTACATTGGGGCGCTACACTACAACAAATACACCTCGGTGCGTTACTTTTATCATACGCACCGCTTAAACCAAAAAAAAGATTAAAATTTTAAAGCAGGTAAACAATTATTTAAAATTAGCAAAAAAACATGGTGCGTATACGTTCACTACACAGACAGGTGTGTGTAACTAACATAGTCACACCGTCACATAAACTTTAACAAATTTTTGAGTATGGAACATATTACGGTGCGTTCCAGTCGTTATTATCGCATCGCGCAGGGTGCCACCAAAACAATTACAGGGTGCACTGCAACACAATGCTACATTTCTCGGTGGTGCGTTTGGTAAACATGAACACCTCAGTGTGCAAGTTTACCAATGCACTACGTAAAAATATATCTGATAAAGGCAGTGCACTATGTACTTTAACGCCCCGGTGTGTTATCTGTACTTTGACACACTGCCCCACCAGTTAAATGATTTTCTTCGGTGTGTCATTAAATGGACACGCCAACGTGTTTATGTTTACCAACGCACCGCCGATAAATGTAACAAGGTACGTAGTGCACCATGTAAATTTATAGGTTTCACTGTACGTGGTGCGAGCTAAAAGCCTCGAACATACCGCATAATTTTTTTTTTTTTTTTTACACCTAAAATTTCACTCAATTTTAAATTTTAAACCGGTGAAAACTTAAGTTATGAAAAAACAAGGACATTACTTGGACATTTTGCCATCAGGGAGGCATGGTTACACCGTACTAAGAAAAACTAAATTTTCCCACCGTTTGGCAAAATTTGAAATTCACGCACCCAACAACATATGAAAGGAACACAACCAAGGAAATCATCGATGGAAGAGCACTTCAGATAGGCAAAGTTTGCACTGATGCTTTTGAGCTCTACAACACTGAAATGGTAAAAATTATTTTTACCGTCGGTAATTTTTTTTTAATAAAACCCTGTTTCGGTGCGCCCGATTCACAACTGCACTGGGCCATACATGTTTAATGAGCGCATTGGTTATATTTAAAAAGAAAAACAACTCTAGCATGGTGCGCGTGTTTTTGGGTGTGCACCGGTGCGTATACGACTCCATAACACACCATTGTTTATTTTTTTGAAAAACTAAAATAGTGCGATTTTTTTTGTTTAAGCATGACACAGTGCAGTATAATAATAGATGCCTCGGTGCACTTGGGTTTACAGAGAACACTGCATAAATTTGGAAATTAACCCTAACATGGTGCTCCATATTGGAGCATTGGTGTGCACCGGTGCGCATGATACAATGGAGGGCATCGATGTATTTTTTTTGACACAATCCTACATTGTTGCGTAAATGTTTTTTATTTAACCATATGGCGATGCGATCTACTAATAGCACACCGTTGCTTCCAGTGTTATGATGTGCACCGTATATTTTTAAAAGAACGCTATTACAGTGTGCCATTATTTCCCCGTGCATCCTTATTTTCGTAGTGCACCGGATAATATTGTTCTTTATTTGAAATAACCCTACTACAATGCGCTAGTTTTGAGGGCATTGATGTGCCTGTTGTCGAAAACACACCGGTGCGTTATGTACTTATAAAAGCACTGGTGTAAAAACATCCGCTAAAACCTCCTCTCGCTCACCTCCACTATAAACGAATTTTTGGGATATATTTATAGGGGTGTCTGCAAAACTCTCCGCTAGAGGGTCTTTTCCTTGTAGTGTTTGTAGAAGAAAAATGTTTTTGGGTGATGCATATTGCCCAAGCCCAAGGATGATCCTGCATTAGACACCCCTGGTAAGAAACACATGAGCCCCAACTCATGTGCATATCACTGCTGAGGTGAAGAGTTCTGCACACATGCTAATTGATCTTCTGTCACCCACAATGCATCCTCTGCCCCTCGATTTTTCCACTCGATCAAATATTCCATGTACTACTTCTGACGAGTCTTCTTACCAATTCTTGTAGCAAGAATTTATTCAATCTACTCCTCTGATTTAATTGGTAGATGTTGTTCCCATTCGCTGAGGGTACCTTCATTTTCTCTTTTGTTCCCTTCATGAAACTCATATAGGTCAACAACATAAAACGTAGGAGATATGTCAAACTTCTCCGGAAGCTCTAGCCGATAAGCATTATCAAAAATATTTTTCATAATTCGGCATGGACCTATATTCTTGTACTTGAGTTTATTATATGTACCTTGAGGAAATCGCTCCTTCCTCAAGTGAGCCATGAATAACTCCCCCTTTCGGAATACCTTCCATCTCTTATGTTGATATGCTCATTGTTTATAGCTTTCATTATTGGTCTGCAATTTCTTCTTTACCCGTTCTTGTAATTCATGCATACTGTCCACAAAATTAGTTGCATCAACATTCTTCTTGCTTTCCAAATCCGAAAATGAAACTGAATCTACCACACCTTTTGGCGACCATCCATAAAAATATTAAATGGACTCTTTCCCGTAGATATGTTCACCGAATCATTATATGCAAATTCAACTTGGGCTAATGCCAAATCCCATTGACTAGGATTTCCTCCACTTAAACTTCTCAACAAATTTCCTAGAATCATGTTCACTACTTCAGTATAACCGTTCGTTTGAGGATGATATGTCAAACTGTATAACAAATCTGAGCCTAATTTTTTCCAGAGTGTCCTCCAAAAATTCCCAAGAAATCTGGTATCACGATCTGAAGTAATACTTTGTGGAAGTCCATGCAATCGAACCACCTCAAAAAACAATGAAGCTACCTCACTAACATCACTAATGTTTTTACATGCTATGAAGTGTTCCATTTTCTAAAATCTATCAAAATATACCATTGCTAAATCATGCTTCGTCCGGGTCATAGGCAATCCTAAGACAAAATACATATTGATATCCTCCCAAGGTCCTTTGGGTACTGGCAATGGAGTATAGAGTCTCGTGTTCTGGATTTTTTCCTTTGGCTAGTTGACAGATCCTACAACCTTCAACAAACGTTCAGACATCCTTATTAATACTGGAACAAAAATTATCTCTCCTTCACTAAGGCCGCGGTCTTATCAATCCCAAAATGTCCTCCTAAACCACCACTATGCAATTCTTTAATGAGATTCATCCATATGGAACTTCTGGGAATACATAACTTATGGTTTTTAAATAAAAACCCTTCTTGGATATGGTAGTCTAGATACAACGTTCTATCTAAAATCCAAGGCTCCTTACACGACTTCCAAGATTCTGAGAAATCTGCATCCTCTTCATATAATGTCTTTAGAAAATTCATACTTACCACTTCTACTGACATGGTATTGAGTAATGTTGTCCTACGAATTAATGCATCAACTACCGTATTCGACTTCCCAGACCTGTGTTTCAATACAAAAGAATAACTTTTCAAGAATTCTACCCATTTAGTATACTTTTGATTCAACTTACCTTGCTTGTTAATGTACTGCAGAGATTTGTGCTTTGTGAACAAGACAAACTCCTTCGGTAGTATATAATGTTGCCATTTCTTCAAAGCTTTCACAATAGCATAAAATTCCTGATCATAAACATAATACTTCTTTCTGTACTCGTTCAACTTCTCCCTGAAAAATGTAATGGGTCTGCCTTCTTGGCTTAGAACTGCTCCAATTGTTGTTCCACTAGCATCATAATCAACCTGAAACACTTTATTAAAATATGATAATGCTAATACTAGTTGCGTTGTTACCCTTTTCTTCAATTCTTCAAATGACTTCTCTGCTGCTATAGTCCACTGGAACACTCTTTTCTTCATACATTCTGTAAGAGGTGCAAATATTTGGTTAAAGTTCCTGATGAATTTCCAGTAGAAGCCTGCCAATCCATGGAAGATTCTCACATTGAATGTGCATCTTCGTGTTGGCCATTCAATAATATATTTTACTTTCTCAGAGTCCATTTTAAGTCCTTCTTCCGAAACCATGAAACCCAAGTACACCAATTCTCGCTGCATGAATGTACATTTCTTCAAGTTTATCAATAGTTTCTCTCCCTTCAAGCACTGTAGTACTGCCCTCACATGTTCAACATGCTCTATTATACTCTTGCTAAAAATCAGTATATCATCTAGATATACAACCACAAATTTACCCAAAAATGGATTCAAGTCTTCGTTCATCAATATCATAAACATATTGGGTGGATTGATTAGTCCGAATGACATCACTAACCATTCAAACAATCCATCTTTCATCTTGAATGCATTCTTCCATTCTGATTCAAATATGGTGATAACCACTCTTCAAATCAATTTTTGTAAAATATTCTGAACCACTCAGGAAATCCATAAGGTCATCCATTCTGGGTAATGGAAACCGATACTTGACAATGATCTTGTTTATAGCACATGAATCAATACATATTCACCATTCCCCTATCTTCTTTGGAGTCAACACTACTGGTATTGCACAAGGACTTAGGCTTTCTCTAATCAATCCTCTATCAAGAATCTCTTGCACTTGTCTATTCACCTGTTCACTCTCTACGAGCATCATCCTATAAGGTGCTTTATTAGGTAAACTCAAATTGTGCATTAAATCAATTTGATGAGAAATACTTCTCATTGGAGGCAATCCTTTTGGTAGATCATTAGCAATAATATCCTTAAATTCATCCATCAACAACTTTATTTTTGTAGGTACAACATTTGGCTTCTCTACACTTTTCACTTCTTTCAGAATCACTATTAAATAGAATGTTGATTTTTTTTTCTTCATGTAAAAATTCTTTAGTAGAACATAGCATGATTCTGCTACTGCTCATGTTTATATCAACACAATTTCTCGTTGCTGCTACTGTATCCTCCAACATTGGTGTTAATTTATATCGATGTCCACCTTTCTTGAACTCATATGTTTTTTCCTTACCATCATGGTGAACTTTTTGATCAAACAACCAAGGTCTTCCCAACAATATGTGGCATGCATCCAGATCAATCACGTCACATAACAACTTCTCTTGGAAACTCCCTATCTGAAAACTCAATAAACATTGCTCAGTCATAGTCACCTGCTGTCCCTTGTTCAACTAAGAAACACGATAAGGGTTCAAATGGTTCAACCTTGTCAAGTTCATTTTGTTCATGACTTCAGTGGATACCAAATTCTTTATACTTCCTCCATCTATAATCAGGTTACAACATTTTCCTTGAACTTTACATTTTGTTTTGAAAACTTTCTTTCATTGTTCTGGTTCCTTTGCCTCTTTTTGTTCAGATTTAAGCAACACCCTCCAAAACAACAAATTTTCACCTTGTTCTTGCTGAAGAACAATGACATTTTCTCCAACTACTAAAGCTTCACCAGACTGTATGACTGTGTTCGTGCTTCAACTCTTCTCCTTGAAGTTTGCCTTTCTAGACACTCATACTTCTTGTGTCCCTTTGCACCATAGATTCCTCTTCCGAATCCTCTGCCTCTACTAGCTCCATGTCCTCCTCTGACATATTGACCACTAGTAGATTCTTCTTCTCTCCCACTGCCTTTAGCAGTCCCTGTTTTACCTCTTCCTCTACGTCTAGGTTGTGTCTTCCTCTCAATATTTTCTTCTGTTAAGCCCTAATATTGGCCCATTACCCCTTAATTGGGGCATATTAGATTAGTAATGTTATTTTATTTATGTCGACTTTAGGCCATTAGTTGTAATTATACCTCCTAGTCTCCTATATATACCAAGGAGACATTTTCATTTTTAATCATCTTGTACTTGAACATTTAAGTGGGATAAAAGGAGGTTGCCCCCTCAAAGAGGCTTATTATCTGAAATTATCTCTTTTTCAAGGCGTTGAGTACTTTTCCTGAGGTTTTTCTATGCTATATTGATGTTTGGTTCTTAACATCTTCCACCTTTAGGGAAACTTGATAAGCTTCATCAACATCGCGAAAATAGTCTGTGCTCATTTAATCCTGAATTAAATACCTTATCCCATTTACATACCTTACAACTCGTTGGAATTCTGGTTCTTTGAGGCTTTCTTTGAGTGACAACCTAAAGAAATCTTCAGTATATTCATGAACAAATGTGTCTCTTTTTCTGAGGTTCTGGACTTGTCGGAACAAATTTGATTGGTAATCAATAGGAAATTTATCTTTAATCTTGGTAATCATCTTCTTACAAGTTCTTATTTTCTCCAACTAATTATTCACTCTATATTTCTACAGCATATCCCACCATAGTTCTGCATGGCCTTTCAGTTTCGTAACAACAAATCTTACCTGATTTAGATCCTGAACATTTTCATACTCAAAATATATTTCGAGTTCCCCAATCTAGTTAATGAGGACATCAACCCTCAAACTACCATTATAACAAGAAACCTCAACCTTTGCACTACCCCTGTTACTCAAATACGAAATCAACCTAACTGCTGTGTCTCTTTCATCACCATCTCGTTCGTCTTCAATTTCTTCTTCTGGCTTGAGCATACTTCATCATATCCATTCCTACGATTCTCCAATTCCTCTATTCTTCTTTTCAAATCTTCCAGTTCTCGATTTCCTGGACCCCCTCTTCCTGATCGTCTCCTTCGTGGCGACATTCCTCTAAATTGTATGTGTCTTACCAACATCCACATACCTCACACTGGTTCTGTACCCCAACTTGACTTTTATCACTCTTGCTGAGCAACCACCACGAACATGTATTCTGTACCCTGTCTCACAAAAGCAAGGTGGGTGCCAATCCCAGAGCAGAATCGTGCTCTGATACCAACTGATGCAGAAACAGTAAGACTCTAGCCAAAATGTTAATAACACAAAGCAATAAAAATTGTAAATCAAATATCAAAAGAAAACAAATAGCTACATACTCTGTTTCTCCCTTAGAGCATACAACGAATGACTGATATGATAATCAAGAGAAGAGGCAATAGTTTTATTCACTATTGGGATTAATGTAGTTATTACAACCAAGATTAGTCCTCTGCATACATATCAGGCTTAATTCGTTCCTGAATTTACAGTCTCTAAGTCCTCCAATAGGTCACAGCTCATAATTCTTTAGCAGCCCCCCAAATCACAGCCTCTCCCAAAGCCAAAAAAAAAACAACCGTGAATGGTTGCGTGCATGGCTGAAAAACCACTACGAAATCATCCAAAGGTTAATGGTTATGCGTATGGGTGGAGATTATGTTTCTCCCTTCATGCGTGCTTGTCCAACCTGGAATATTTCTCTCCAGTCCACCTTCCATGATCCCTTTCTTCGTGGTTCACCAACCCCTTCAAATCATGTTCCATTTCTTTTTAAAACTCTTCCCTTCACATTTGAATCGACTCGCCTTCCACGCCAAGAATGAGCCATTATCCAAACCGCCTTTGGATTGGGACTATTCTCCTTCTTCTTGATGTCAATGGTCTCCCGTTTTAGTTCCAAATACTGGACCTAACTGTGGATGAGACTTAACACGTGTCATTTCCAGCGTGGAAAGTCAACAAGTGTCGTAACAACATTTTTGTAGGAGGAAATTTATTTTTCAATGAAATCCATATTCTACAGGAGTTTCATCATGTGTTTCAACACGAGTTTCAACAAGAGCTTCACTAGTTCGAATTTATAACAAAATGACTAAATAAAATGGACCACTATCACAGTCCTTATTCGACTTATTTTCTAATTTGCAGAATAGAAATGTTTTTGGGTGATGCGGATTTCCTGAGCCTAAGGATGTTCCTGCATCATAATTGCACAATTGTGCTCACTTGATGTTCAAACATCTATATCCTCTACTCCATTATATCTCCAAATAGTTATCAACATAATTCCTAAGGGTCTTCTACCTGCTCGAGATCATGACCATGCTATGCATTTGCAACCAGGAAGTGTACCAACTAACATTAGGTCTTACAGGTATCCATATGCACATAAGAGTGAGATTAATAGTATGATCCAAGAAATGTTAGAGGTTGACATCATTCAACCTAGCCAATGTTCTTTCTCTTCACCAGTGGTGATGGTTACAAAATAGGATGGTTCATGGCGTATATGTCCAGATTATAGACAACTTAACAAAATGATCACCAAATATAAGTTTCCTATTATTGTCATTGATGAATTATTAGATGAATTTCACGGAGAAAAATTCTTTACTAAGTTGGATCTTCGTTCGGGATAATATCAAATCAGAATGAGGCAGGAAGACATTCCCAAAACAACTTTTAAAACACATGAAGGTCATTATGAGTTTTTGGTTATGCCATTTGGACTTACTAATGCACGCTAGACATTTCAAAGCTTGATGAATTTTGTCTTCAATCCGTTCCTTGGAAAATTTGTGTTAGTATTTTTTGATGACACACTAATCTGCAAAAAACCTTGGGAAGAGCATGTACAACATGTTGACAGAGTATTACAACTATTGGAAGAGAAACAACTTTATTCAAAGCCTTCCAAGTGTGCCTTTGGGGTTCAAGAAGTGGAATATTTGGGTCATATTGTATTTCATGAAGGTGTAAAAGTGGACCCTAACAAAATTAAAGCTATGAGGGAATGACCAATTCCTTAAACCTTAAAGACACTTAGAGGATTCTTAGGATTGACAAGATATTACTGCAAGTTTGTCAAGAACTATTGTCAAATAGCAACACCTCTAACATCGTTATTAAAGAAGGAAGCATTTTCTTGGACTGAAGAAACAACCAAATATTTTGAAAATCTTAAGGAGGCTATGTGTACAACTGTTGTCCAAGCCATACTTGACTTTCAAAAAACATTTATTGTGGAGTGTGATGCCTCAGGCCTTGGAATTGGTGCAATTTTAATGCAATAAGGAAGGCCCATTGCCTTTAAAAGCAACCACCTTAAAGGAAAAAACTCACTCAAACCCATTTATGAAAAATAAATGTTGGCCATACTACATGTAGTTCAGAAATGACACCCTTACCAAATAGGAAGACACTTCAAAGTAAAAACAAATCATAATATTTTGAAGTACTTCTTGGAGCTACAATTATCTTCAAAATAACAACAAAAATGGGTTACAAAGATGCTAGGTTATGAATTTGAAATTATGTACAAAAAATGAAAACATAATGTTGTGACAGATGCCAATTCAAGGAAAGAAGAAGAAACATAAGGTTCACTATGTGATATTTCTATTCCACAATTTGATTGGGTGGAAGAAACAAGGATATAATGGAAGCAAGATCAAGAGTTATGCATGATCATTCAAAAACTACAAGAGGAACCCAATTCATTAGATGATTTTGTATGGAAGAATGATTTGCTATGGTATCATGATCACCTATATTTATGTAAAAATTCCCAACTCAAATAGAAGGCCCTTCTGGAATTGCACACTTCTCCTATATGAGGACATTTAAGATTCTTGAAATGTACCACAGGATCAAGAAGGATTTTTTCTGGGAAGGTTTTAAAATTGATGTTCAAACGTTTGTGTCTAAATGTTTGGTATGCCAACAAAATAAGGTAGAGACAATCGAGACACTAAGTCTCCTACAACCATTAGTTATACCAAGTCAACGTTGGGAAGAAGTTTCAATGTATTTTAATACAAGTTTACCCAAATTCGAAGGAAAGACTGTCATCATTGTAGTAGTGGATCAACTAACAAAGTACCATTTTTGCTTGCTTTCTCATCCTTTTAAAGCAACTACAATAGCCAAAACATTCATGGAAACAATTCAAAAGCTACATGGAGTCCCCAAGATTATTGTAAGTGACAAAATTCCAATTTTACTGGTAATTGTTGGACTGAATTATTTTCTTGTTTGGGTACTCAATTGGCTAACAGCTCATCTTACCATCCTCAATCTGATGGGAAAACTGAGATTGTGAATACATGTCTAAAAGAATATATTCATTTATTTACATATGATAAACAAACACAATGGGTCAAGTGGTTGCCCTTGGTGGAATGGTGGTTCAACACATCCTTCCATACTTCATAAAAAATGTCCCCATTTCTAGCACTTTATGGATATCATCCTCCATCCATTACATCACCCTTGAAAGGGAATACAAAGGTTCAAGTAGTGGAGGAACATATAGAGAACCAACAAGAGGTTCTCAAACTATTGAAGGACAACTTATTTATGGCACAAAATAGGAGAAACAACAAGCAGATCAACATCACAGTGAAAGAGAATTTGAAGTGGGGGATTGGGTATTTATGAGGCTACAACCATATAAATATATGTCCCTTAAGCAACAAAATAAGGACAATAAATTAACACCCAAATATTGTGGCCCCTATAAGGTTTTGCAAAGGATTGGAAGTATGGCTTACAAATTGGATTTTCCTCCATATTCATGTGTATATCCAGTCTTCCATGTTTCTTTCTTAAAGAAGGTAATCGACAACAAGATCCTAGTCCAAACTTTTTTTACCAAAGATTAATAAAGAAGGGAACATCATACTAGAACTAGAAACAATTAGTGACACAAGGATTAAGCAGCTAGGAAATCGAGCAATTACAGAGTACCTCATTAAATGGAAGAACCTACTGGTGGAAGAGACAACATGGAAAGATGATTATTTCATTCAGAAACAATCACGGTTAGTCAAGTGTTGAGGAAAAAAAATGTTTGAAGGGGAGGGACATTTTAAGACCTAGACAAATCCCCGTGTTTTTTATAAAACTCCTTATTAAGCCCTAGATATTAAATTATTACATTTATAATATTATATTTTTATTTCGGCTAGAACCCTTGATTGCACCCTTTCATTATAATTATACCCTTTGTCTCCTACACATACACACATACACACCAAGGAGACCCATTCTTAGGATCATATTATCTCTTCTCATATTGTATGATGAATTGGATATATTGTAAAATGAGGTTTCCCCCTCGAAGTGAACTATATTCATTGTCTCTTTATCATTTTAAGGCATTGGATCATCACACATCACATGCAACATGAATCCAAAAGCATGTGTATTGTTTATGAACCACTCATTACTATGGTACACTTTTTGATTTATGCAATCATGTATCTTCTACTATATAAATGTGGATTTACTTATTACACTTTATTTCTATGTTTGTAGGTGGAATATGAACAAACGAAAGATAAAAAACATGTCGATCAAGAAAACATTATTTTAAATAACCAAAGTACAATATCGCCTACAAGTGATGAAGAAATGAGGCATGCACACAACTCGAGCAATGACAATAGTTCAAGTGATGAATGACAATCAATATAATTGAATGAACTATTGCAAGTTGTGTGTTTTGGAATATTTGTTTATGAAAATCATGGATTTTGTTTAATATACTCGACATAAATTCCCAATTGCATGAGAAATGTTACCAATAATGTAACAATTACATATTGGTTGCATTTTGATTATTGTGGACCTTTATGTTGTCCCATTTTGTATGATGAAGAGTCTCTTATTCATATATAATAAAATGGGGTTTATATTTTATTGCATTGTCGAATGACGTTGTAAAATGTTCCATTGCTGATTAATTGATATATGGACTATTTAGATTGTTACAAATAACAAAGGTGTACTTCTTTGGATAACACATTATTACAATTATTATATCAACACACAATAAAAAAAATATTATTATAAAAAATATTTAATTTTGAGATGATTAATTGAAAATTTATAAAAAATAACAATTAATTAAAATATATACATTGTTGTAACCCTTGAGATGTTTCTGGCTAGGAAACTATGCCAAGGCATCCATTAAATTTGATTGATTTTTTTGCTTAAGTTGATCTGTCCTAAAGAAATATGTTTTACTAATTCACTTTAGGCCTTAATTTCTAATCTTCAATACTTTAACAATCAGATTTTGAGGGAATCATTTCAATATTTCAATCAATTAAATCTTTTAAGAGATGAGAGAAGAATTAAGAAGAGCAATAATGATAGTAAAATAATGTATCTTTTGATAAATATTATTTTACTTCTCAATTAGAAGAAACTATTTAGAATATGTATCTATGTTGATGTTTGAACAACATCGAGAAGACATTCTTCCATATATATATATGACATGATATTTATAATACAAAGTATAAATATATATATATAATAAATATGTAGTTATTTATTATCCAAGGGACACATCCTTTCATGGATGGTTACCATATGTTATATATATATGGAAGACTCATCATTGTAATAATATATTCATATACAATATCATCTCTTTTGAAAAACCAACATGGTATTAGAGCGGGACTGGACCTAACTCCCTCACAGGAGGGCTCGGGAAAATAAGAGAGATAGCTTGGCGTGGTCTCTCTTCAGAGAGAGTGACGAGGTATAGATGCATTGTAGGGTAGTGGATGTCCTGGGGACATGTTGTAGCTATTTAAGAGCTACCCACAAGCATTGTATGCAATTATTGTGAAGTCACAGGGGTGCACGTGACAAGGTACAAATGCATTGTGGGGTAGTGGATGTCCTGGGGACATGTTGCAGCTATTTGAGAGCTACCCACAAACCTAAGATGCATTGGATGTGAAGTCACATGGGTGCACATGATGAGGTACAAATGCATTGCGAGGTACTGGATGTCATTGTGACATGTTGAATCTATTTGAGAGCTACCCACAAGCCTTGGATGCATTGGCTGTGAAGTCATATTATACTATGGATATACGATGAGTCTAGAGTGAAGTTTGTATACTTCATAGACAATCTTTGGTATGATGAAGAATGTCTCCCTTGTTGAGAGGGAGTGTTGATATTTGAACAACATTCGGGAAGACATCCAATGGACACATCCTTTCACGGATGGTCACCATATGTTCTATATATATGGAACATTCATCATTGTAATAATATATTCATATACAATATCATCTCTTATGAAAGACCAACAATCTGAACTAAGAATATAAATTGAACAGAAAGGAACAATTCATTTCTATTCAAAAGGTATAATAAAAATTAAACACAGGTCCTCTTGATACTCACAATATGTCGAAGAAATCAATAGCTTTAATGATCCCTTTCAATAGTAGTAGTTGTACTATTTTTTTACAATTTTAGTAACATATACATCGAGGAGTGGATTAATGAAAATGAAAACAATATAAGAGAGAGAAATCACATGAGATGAAACACAAAAATTTTGAATCACTCAAAACCTACCAAAATTTATTAAAGATCTGTCTTCCTCGGGCCCAAAAAGCTCTGCCTCTTAGTTTGTATTCTTCCTCCTTTTATAATCAATGATTTTTTTTTAATTCCATGATCTTTCTGAATGGCAAGCCTTTCCTAAAAGAATACAACTTTTTCTATATCTGTTTCTTTAATATTTTTCTTGACAGGGATTTCTTAGGAAAAACAACTGTTTAAAACTGTCTCTTCCTAAGAAATCTCAGTCAAGTGTTTAAATATTGTAACTTCAAAGAATATTCTACCCGAGAGAGAGTTGAATAATATTATATTATATTTAATTAGGCCCTATTGTGCCTTAGTAAAATTTGGCCCTATTGTGCCTTGCCAGCTAAATGTAAATTAAGAGGGTAAAGTGACAGGTTGGCCTAGACCTAATTATAGGCTGACTAGACCACTATTTATATGAGAGTCCAATGCCTCATTTGGACACACAACCACACTAGCTCTGCAATTATGAAGAAGTGCACAAGTATTGGAGGAACTACTACTGCAACTAGGGGTGACATCAAGGAGGGTTTTGGTATATCTCTTGGTATTTCTTGGTTAAGTTGTGTGCTACTCTTCCTAGTGAAGGAGTAGAGGAGGATCTTCTGTTCGGTCTTTGGTCTATCTATATTGAGGAAGTTTTTTTCGGGTTTTCTCCCCCATGAGGGTTTTCGAGGATAATCTGTGTGTCTCTATTGTTTATGTGATTACCTCTCTTTCAGTGATCTTATTTATGCAACTAATGTGCTAAATGATTATAATAATAAAGAAGAATCATAACTGCTAGCTGTATAAGTAAACTTCAACATGGTATCAAAGCAGGTCTGCAAGAGACCAACTCATAGTTTATAAGAAGTGGCTAGATTCATCTCTAGAATTCAGTTTCAATGTTGCATCTACTGTATAATTAGGGTTTCTACATAAACCCTAAAGTGTGAGAAATTAGGGTTTCCTCATAAAACCCTAAGTTGTAGTTGCATATTATCTTAGTACAGAGGACATGTTGAAGAAAGTACTTGTCATCTTGAGTGAAGGAGACTCAGAATAAAAGCAACACACTCATTCTTGAGGACAAGACTCTAGATTCCAGGTTTCATTGATTAAATTGATAAGATTCAAATTTACACATATCAAGTTTGATAATTGCTAAACACTATAGTTGTGATAACAATCTTTGAAATTTTTTATTATTGAATACTTGGTAGCATGTGAGCACTATTGAGATAAATGCTTACTGTAATAAGATATAAATAACATATCCTCTAGGATAAACTTCTTGTTTTGTTTACAAGTTACCATGGAGGAATGATTGATCACAACACTAGAAGAGTGTTTCTCTCATTCCTTATTATTGTATTTCTTACTTTTTACCCCTGTTTCAGGAAGGTCACAAGTGATAGCTCTAAAGGAGCTACTGTGATGATTGTTCTCGCTATTGTTTTATTATTATTATAAATAGTATTATTCTTGTCTACTATTTCTCCCTTGTTGTTCTTGTTTCGGGCAGGTCAGGGGTGATAACCCTAAGGGAGCTATAGTGACACTTGCAGGAGGCAATATATTAGATGAGACATGGAGCAAACTAGCCAAGTTGCATATATGACCGTATACATCCATATACCGAAGAAGAAGAAGAAGCTACTTTTGCTAGATACATAACATCTCATATGGAGATAGATCATGAGGAACTGAAGGCTCCAAAGATGGCCGAACATTAGAATATAACTCACAATAGACTTGGTCAATGGATAATGAAGCCACCTTGACATGAAACAAAATTCGTTTGAAGTCTGACTTAACTTTTCATATTGAGACTTGGTATTCAACACCAAGCATATCCTGCAGAGACTATGAAGTTTTTGTAGACTTAGAAGAAATCAAGACTCATAGTAAGCCTGATCTCAGAAAGGATAAGATGGGAAAAAACAAACATCTTCTAGGACTGGCAGACAGATGCCATGAGTTGAGAAGACTAGATCGTAGCTTCAAATACCTCTAGGAGACATGAAATATCCTACGAAGATTCCCTTGTTTCAATGACAGAGGAGGAAGCCAGTCAGAAGGATTGGGATATGGATTTTTCCTTAAGACCAAAAGGGAAGTCAGTGATGACTTCCAAGATTGATATAACAGATCAAGCATGCTGTAGATAACATTATAAATATGTACAAAGCTTGATTTGTGTCCAGAGGATTCTCCCACCAAGAGGGAGAATACTATGATGAGACACTTGCTCCAGTAACACACATGATTCATTAAAAGAAGCCAACACAATATGAGATTCAAAGGGAGCAGGTATGAAATCCCTGTATTTGAGATTAAGTTATCTCCAGTGCCAGTTAGTGCAGTACAAGAGTCGAGCCATGGAGACATGACTACAATAGAAGATTGAGTTACCTCCATAGAAAGAGGATAAGTTACCCTCATTATCATTTATTGAGCCACTCTCAGTTTCATACAAAGTTGTTTCCATGATATGATAGAAGAGCTACTCTTAGATTTCAACAACTATAGTGAGAATGGAGCAATTATTCTCAACTTCAGAAAGAGCAGTTGCAGGTGCAGAGTCCTTGTCCTAGTCCCAGAGGAACAGTTGTAGAGAGAGTAGAGAACATACTCTTAGGCAATGAGACAGATAGTGCTTTGCATAAAACACATAGAGCTAACACATGATTTTGCAGATTGAGTTGCAGTTATGCAATTGTACTAGGTTGGTACAATGTGTTAGAAAAATAGGACCGTGGAGCAATAAAATAAAACAAATGAGGAAATAAGATACAGAAGATACACAATACAATAGAGACAAAGATAAACATGGTTCACCCAGTGTGGGCTACATCCACCAGAGAAATTTCCAGGTCCTTCTTTTATTATTATCCAACAAATGAAGGGATACAACCTACAACAAACCCGCTGTAACTTCCTCTTCTTTCTCTCACAGTATCCTATCTCAGAATAAAATATTCTCCATAATTCATAGTCGCAATACATTTCCCTCATAACAGAGGGTTTCCTTCTAGGGAAAAAAACCCTAACATAATTTCTACCGTTAGATCTGCGACCTTATAATGAACGGTGCAGATTTACAATGAAATTATAATATACATTTACAAGGAAATTTTTCCTTCGGGGGCTTCACCCCCGAACCCCCACTGGTGGCCTGCTTGCCCCCATACCCCCCAGACCTCGCAGAGGGGGTAACCCCCCTCTGCACTCCCTCACGTGGAAGAGTGTGCATACTTCTGGGGTGTAAATACTTCATGGGGTATAAACGCAACTGAAAACAAAAATACCTCTGAATCAGAAAGATAACAAGGCTCCACAACCAACAGAATGTGATGTGAAAATTTGGTTTCAAAGTACAAGACATGAAGACTCATGTCTGCAAGTTGAAGCAAGATCCAAGAGCTTGGTATGGTAGGATTGATAGTTTTTCTGATGAGCTTGGGCTTTACCAAGAGTAAAGTTGATCCCAACCTTTACTTCAATATTGAGAATGATGGACCAGTTATATTGATGCTATATGTGGATGACTTATTCTTGAAAAATGAAGAAAAGCTCATCACAGATTGTAAGAAGAAGCTTGCCGCTGAATTTGAAATGAAGGACCTAGTCCCGATGCACTATTTTTTAGGTCTTGAAGTTTGGTAGATCCCAGAGAAGATATTTTCCTTAGTGAAGGAAAGTATGCTGTGGAAATTCTGAAGAGATTTGACATGATGGACTGTAGAACCATGTCCACTCCTATGGAGACGAATATGAAGTTATTCACTGATACTTCATCAGAGTTGGTTGATGCTACTCTATACAGACATATTATTGGTTCATTGATGTATCTGATGAATACCAGGCCAAATATATGTTTTGTTGTGAACACCTTGAGTCAACATCTGGTGGAGCCCATATGTGTTCACCTTGTAGCTTCAAATCATGTGACGAGATACCTTAAGGGTACGTTGGATAATGGTCTCTGTTATACTGAAGATCATGACTTCAGACTGCATGGTTATACTGATTCAGATTGGACTGGAAGTGCTTCAGATAGAAAGAGCACTTCACAATGTTGTTTTAGTTTGGGGCCAGCCACGACTTCATGACAAAGCAGGAAGTAATCCAATATTTCTCTCAGCACGACATAAACATAGTACATTGCAACATGTTCTTCCAGTTGTGAAGCCATATGGCTTCAAAAGTTGTTGACAAGTCTGTTCGATCTGGAGATGGAAGCCACCGTGATTCTATGTGATAACCAGAGATGTATAAAGATGATGAAGAACCCAATGTTCCATGATAAGTAGAAGAACATAGAGATCCAGTACCACTACAATCATGATATGGTGCATAGGGGAGCTGTAAAGCTCCAATATGTTGGCACAAATGAGCATGTTGCAGATGTGTTGACTAATCCTCTGTCTCGTGTGAAGTTTGAGTACTTCTGAGACAATCTTGGTGTTTTACGAAAGGAACTCCCTCGAAAGGGAGAGTAATGTTGATGATACTATGCTATCTTGACCAACAATGGGTAGCTCAATTAGGATTTTATATCCTAGGGGACTGATCATCCCTGGGCATATCCTGAAGGTCCGGTGAGGACGGTTTGTCAGAGTACTTGTGCATGTATATGCCAACTGTGGTTAGTAGTGGTAGCTCAATTAGGATTTTATATCCTAGGGGACTGATCATCCCTGGGCAGATCCTGAAGGTCCAGTAAGGACGGTTTGTCAAAGTACATGTGCATGTATATGCTAACTGTGGTTAGTAGTGGTAGCTCAATTAGGATTTTATATACTAGAGAATCTTATGATTCCTGGGTAGATCTCAAAGGTCCGATAAGGACGGTCTGTTAGAGTACCATGTGGTAGCTTGTTAGGATTTTATATCCTAGGGAATCTTATGATTCCTGGACAGATCTCGAAGGTTCGGTAAGGATAGACTGTTAGAGTACCATAGATGTTGTTGTTGATGCATCTGCCTCATTCTGTTGCCACATATAGATGCTGATGTTCCATCTTCGTGTTGTTGATGATTTTATTCCAGCTTCGTGTTGTTGATGATGTTATTCCAACTTCGTGTTGTTGATGATGTTGGTGTTCCAACTTTGTGCTATTGATGTTGATGTTCCAGCTTCCTATTGATGATGATGTTATTCCATCTTTGTGTTGTTTCTGATGTTGTTGTTCCAACTTTGTGTTGTTGATGTTGATGTTCTAGCTTCGTGTTTTTGATGATGTTATTCCAGCTTCATGTTGTTGATGATGTTGTTGTTCCAGCTTCGTGTTGTTAATGTTGATGTTCCAGCTTTGTGCTGTTGATGTTGATGTTCTAGCTTCGTGCTGTTGATGTTGATGTTCCAGCTTCATGCTGTTGATGATGTTGATGTTCCAACTTCATGTCGTTGATGTTAATGTTCCAACTTCATGTTGTTGTTGATGATGATGTTACTCCAACTTCACGATGCAAATGATGATGATGTTCAATTTCTACTGATGTTGATGATGAGAAAAACTTCCGATGACCTATAGATATGACTGACAATGTTCCCGATGTTGATGACGATGTCTCCTCCTCTTGATCTTGTATTGAGTCCGGTCAGTTGTTAGTAGAATACCCTTATTGTTAAGGGGGGGTGTTGAAATATTGTAACTTCGAAGAATATTCTACTTGAGAGAGAGTTGAATAATATTATACTATATTTAATTAGGCCCTATTGTGCCTTAGTAAAATTCGGCCCTATTGTGCCTTGACAGCTAAATGTAAATTAAAAGGGTAAAGTGACAGGTCGGCCCAGACCTAATTATAGGTTGGCCATACCACTATTTATAAGAGAGGCTAGTGCCTCATTTGTACACACAACTACACTAGCTCTGCAGTTATGAATAAATGCACAAGTCTTGGAGGAACTGCTACTACAATTGGGGGTGACGTCAAGGAGGGTTTTGGTCTATCTCTTGGTATTTCTTGGTTTTAAGTGGTTCTCTACTCTTCATAGTGAAGGATTAGAGGAGGATATTCTATTCGGTCTTTGGTCTATCTATATTGAGGAAGTTTTTGCTGGGTTTTCTCCCCTATGAGGGTTTCCAAGGATAATCTGTGTGTCTCTATTGTTTATGTGATTGCCTCTCTTTCAATGATATTATCTATGTAGCTAATGTGTTAAATGATTACAATAATAAAGAATAACTGTAACTACTAGCTGTATAAGTAAAACATCAACTTCAAGATCATGTTATTGATAAAAAACAACATTTCAATCCCAACAGAGATGAGTTATCTCCCTTTTACATGCCTATTTAAAACTATGTTACAATTTTATCAAATCTAATATTTATAGAACAAATAATCGTTTCTCGTGATTAATAATTATTCATTCTATACTTTTATTGGCTATAATAAATAGAGATCCCTTGACGTGTCACGGATGAAGATATATGTGTCATAATTTTAATATGATTAAATATCTCTAATCATTTTGTAATATTGATCATTCACGAGTGATAAAACCTTCATATAACTTGACTTGATAACTAATTGGAGCTTCTGTTGCTGACAAAGACTTTAACTACTGGAATTTTGGTGAAATAATTAGGTATGGATGCACTTAAAATAGGACAACTGATATTGGGCCACAAAGTGTACTTTTGATGATGTCAACTGGTAGAAATAAGTGCCAAATTGAACTTATTATACCCTTCATGTGCATAAACCTGACCTTTCACATGCCTTCATTTTGATGATCTAGCGTAGCTTGGAAGATTTTTAATCGTCGGATCAAATCACATTTTACTAGACACACGATCGACTCTAATTTGATGATACATGGAAAACATTGATTCAGAGGTGTCGTTGTTATAAAATACGATTTGTTTTTCTGCTTGCTGTCATCATTTGGGACATGGGTCATCTCTGCGTTGAATGTGGGGGGGTGTTGTGTGGTTATATTAACCGTAGGAGGGGGGGGGGTAGTTATTGTATGTGCGACACGTCACAAGGATTCTAACCTTGGTTAAGTTTCATGACCCCCCTCCCTTTTGTTAACTGTCGAGCACACGGGGGGGGGGGATTGATTGTGGACCATTGATATGAAACATCAGGTGCACAATCATTTCTACAAAGAAACATGAACTTTATTAATATAAAGATATATAACAACTATATAAAATTAATTTGTTATTAAAGTTTGTAAAATAATAACACTTTATTAACAAAACTTGACACTAAAATAATAAAAATTTGAATAAAAACTAATCTAAACAACACACAAACCTTACAAAGCTAAAGCAAATCAAACTTCTATGACACACACACACACACACACACACACACACACACACACACACTAAGCTAGCTCTAAATTTATTCAAATATTGTTTACAAAGTATAAAAACCTTAAAACTTTAATAAACCCTAATTTCATTATACATTCCAACTTTATTTCTAAATTTTAACAAAAAATTAGATTTTGTTACAACATTTGGCTCCATCTGGGGATTGTGTCTCCCTGCGTGGCACAAAAGAACTGCAGACCATGTGCCTTTGATTGGGCTATGGAATCTTTATTATTAGTAAATTTCTCTTGAAAACAATCCATAAAACCTTTTCTTCTCATTTATGTAATTAATATGTAATTGACGAGACTAAATCACTACCATATTTTAGAATTTAACATGTTTATATAGAATGAGACCAGAAAATGCTAAAAAGTTTTTTACTCATCCAACTTTACTCTGGAATTGTTTAGGGTATACAATCATATGTTTTAGCTAGTGAGTCAAATTTATAACTAGTGCTTTGTAACTCAAGGGTTTTAAGATTTCAAAGGTAATTATTGAGGTTAGAATTGAGTTAATCTTGAGGGAACTAATTTAATGGAGTATTAAAATAAAGATACTCATTGGTATTCTTTCTCAACCTCATAGTGTTGCTACACTGCCAAAAAACATCCATAGCCTATCATGTACTCACCCAACATCACAGGCCTTGCTTTACTTCAAGTGAGCGTCCATAGCCCCGGTGAAGATACCTACATTTCCCACTTGAATTTCCTTTCACCAGCTCTTTAATTGCTTTGATAGTTTATAATAGATGGGGGAAATCAATATGTTTTCACATATAAGGGATGATGTATGTTCATCAAGGACGAGTGAGAAATACCTGAGTGATAAAGTATACTCATAAAAATTTTCATCCCCTCATTTCTAACTCTATCTTTCCAAAATATACCATTTAGTACTTGTCTTGAGTAAATCAACTAGTTATAAGTTTGACACTTGAGTCTCTACTTATAAATAATTACCCAAAACATACCTTTTCAACTTTTGATGAGAAAATAAGTTAAAATGTTCTCCTTTATGGTTTTATAATAACATGTCAAAATCTTCATTAGTAGTTGGGGAAGTATTTTCTATTAAGATTTTGAAGTTTGAGAAGATAAGGAATTATCTGTTTTAAAGAGATGGTTTATTATGTGATGTAATCTCCTATAATAAATCAAATAAAAAGGCTGAAAAAACTATCTAAGAAAGGATGCTCTAGTTTTGTTTATTTCGGTCATCCTCAAGGATTGGTGAATCTTGACAAATCATAGTTTAGACCAAAACTTATTTCAAACTATTTAATTAGAAATCCTTCTAAAACTATAAAAAATCTAAAATAAATACTAAAGAAAACTAGTTATATACAATGAATGATTTTTTTTTTTTTTAGAATTGAATGAAATGTTTCCAGAACCGCCCATTCACAAGCAATTCCAACAAATCTCCTTCTAGATTTTGAAGGGAGAATGAACTGTTTCCTTCAGCTGCAACAATCTTGTAAGGTCCAAGCCACAAATAATCGAACTTTCCATGATTGCAAGGATCTTATCTCATGCTATCCTATTTCAATACTAAGTCACCAGGAATAAAATTTCTTTGTTTTTCTTTCCTATCAAAAATGGATTTCATTTTGTCTTGATATTCTTGAAAATTTTCATTGACTTTCTCTTTGGTTTGTTGCACTTTGATCAACTAGTTCATTCTCCTGGTAATGTCATTAGGCTCTTCTTCACTATCGTGTAGTAATTTCATCATAGATAAGGCAAGATTAATAGGAAGTACAACATCTATGCCATAAATTAATTGAAAAGGAGAGATACATGTGGATATTTTAGTGTTGATTTTGTTGACCTAGAGAGAAAATTTTAAGTGAGAATGCCAAGCCCTTTTGTTACCAGTTAACACTTTCTTTATGACTCTCATCAAACTCTTGTTGGATGACTCTGCTAATCCATTACATTGTGGGTAATAAGTAGTAGATTTTTCAAGAATAATATTATATTTTTGACAAAAATCTATCATTGCAAGGGACTTAAAATACTGAGCATTATCAATTATAATTTTCCTAGGGCATCCAAACCTAAGAAGGATATTTTCTTCAAGGAATTTGATCACAACTGCAAATGTAGCAAACGTCGTAGGAATTGCTTCCACCCATTTTGAAAAATAATCTGTTGCAGTTAAGATCCACTTATGTTGTGCACTAGAAGCATGATGAATCTTACCTATGAAGTGATCTGGGAATTTTTGTGAGATATTTCTCTACAAAAAATATACCATGAGGAACTTTTACTAACGATTAATTGCATGTGAACATGAACACATAACTTCCAAGCAATGCATATGAATGCGAGAAAAATTGTCATAGTTATGTGCATATGTGTAATTAAATCTCTACTTAATCAAGCGAGAATGCAATAAAAAACTCACACATATAATTTGACACCCATGTGTTAACGAAGTTCACCAGAACCTTCTGGCTATGTCTCTAGATCCTCTTGGAATACAAATCACTTTATTATCCTTCCTTTAACAGGGCTGAAATCCTCTCACACAATGTGGCACATGCTCCATACAGGGCGAAAATCCTAGAGAAACCTTTTCTTGCACAAAGAGAACTTAAATATCTCACATAAATAACATTTCTTTAGACACCAGAAGGATTACATTCCTCTCAATGTAACACTCCCTCTCTCTCCAAGGGGCCTCAAGGGGCCTCTAGTGGCCTTCTTCTTTTACAATTCTTACATAAGGAATTTATATAGTTTCCCTCTCTCCATAATTCAAGGAGACAAGATCCACAATTTTAGGATCTAATAACAACTCAAGGACAAAAACGAGAAAGCATCTCAACTAACCTTAACTTCCCTTGATACTAACAAACCACTTGTGATAAAATGAGGAAGAATCCCAAACAAACTCATGAGACTCCCAACTTCCTCTTAAATTTAGGAAACTAATTTGTGAGGTGGATTCTTAGACAAAACTAATTTCCCCTTAAAACAAGGAAACTAATTTGTGAGTTGGATTTTCTCACTTAATTTAAATTTTATTTTTACAAATTAAATGAAAAATACATGAGCACATTATGCTAAAAAATATTAATCATTTTTACAATATGAAACATTAAATATTCCTTTTAAACTTTGTCACCTATAATCAATCATCATTTTAATGATCTTCTCCATGGTGTGCAAAGTAATGAATCCTTGTGTGGAGATCCTCCTGGATCATACCTCCTCACAAAAAACACTTCTGGTCGTCCAAAAGTATAGAGATAAACTGTAACTTGAATCTCCGTAACTGGCTTTCAGGAAGAGTTTTACACTCCAAGATGCACTTCCCCACCGCTCGATTTGCATAACAAATGTCTCTGACATGCCACACCCTTCTTCTCCTTCACCTTTGTACCTCAGAATGAGGATGTCAATGCCGAAACTTGCATCAATTCAAATTTGTAGCTGATTCCTTGTTCTGCATAAAAAATGTCTCTGATAGGCCGCACCCTTCTTTTCCTTCACCTTTGTACCTCATAATAAGGATGTCAATTCCGACACCTACATCAATACAAATCTGTAGCTGATTCCTTGATCTGCATAACAAATGTCTCTGAAAGGCCGCACCCTTATTCTCCTTCACCTTTGTACTTCAAAATGAGGATGTTGATGCCAACACTTGCATCAATGCAAATCTGTAGATAAAAATACATGGATTACAACTTTTCAAAGTTGTACCATACTTTCCAAGAGTTTATAAAACTCTCATGGACAAGTTTACAATGATTTTCAAGACAAGCCTTAGGAACAATAATGCCTCTCACTCAATAGTGGCTATAAGACCTATTACAATGTTGTCAAAACAGGGCTAGGCAAAACAATTCCTCTCATTCAACAGTGGCTACAATACCCATTACAATGTTGCTAAAACAAGCAGAGGAAAAACAATGCCTCTCACTCAACAGTGGCTACAAGGCTCATTACAATGTTGCCAATAGGGCTTACAAGGTTTAGGCATAAAACAAAATGCCTCTCACCCTCATCATCACTTTAAGAGTGGTTAATTAAAACCTTTTACATAATTAACATTAAGGCGAATAAACCCTAAATGTGCAATAGTGGTAACTCTATGGTTTTAAAAAACCTCCCATTACACACATGTGCAACATAATAAATAAGGAAAATGTCATCATCATCACACTCGTCTTGCAATTATGAGACTTTTGGCTGTAAACATGACTACTTTCTGTCGAAGTGTCAAAATGGCTTCTTACCGCACAGTCTCGGTTTGCGTGCAAGGCTCAAACAATGAACTTCCTGCAATAATTCAGATCTTGCTGCCTTGTTGCAACACTCGAAGATCACCAGAATCTGCAACATACACTCATCCTTTTGCAATTTCCAAAAAGAGGCAAAAACCATAAATGCATAAAACATATATTGGTTTCGTGCCGAGGCACTCAATCGACTAATCAAATCTTAGAATACATAGCACCAACAGGTTTGTCTCATCATTCTGCAACTTTTGACTGTAAACACGCCCTTGTGCTGAAAGATGCAACTCTGCCTTGTAAATCGTGCCATAACATTAATGGCAAACATGGGCTTCTGTCATAAGCCCTGAAAATCCACTACTCAGATTCAAATTCTGACTGCACCAATGGATTCGTGGTGATAAATCATGCAAAAATGACTATAATTTTGTCAAATTCCATCACTGTCACTTCCAGGCCCCTCTACCTCGTTTTCTATGCCACTCAGAGGCCATACTTTGCAATAAATGTTGGATGCATCGAAAAACAGGCCCAAACTTGGGCATGTGCCGAACCTCCCGTCGGATGGAAATTACATGGGTTTAAATAATTAATCGGACGATGAACATACTAACATGGCCATTGACCCATTGGTTGGTGGAGGTAACATTAGAAAATGGTTAGGGGGAGGTCTGAGGTCAAACCCCACAGCCTCCCCAAATGGTATACAATGGTTATATGTATATATTGTGGGTCAAATATTTTAGCATATGGTAAAACCATATGCTATATCCATCTGTCGTTTAAAACTTCCTCCTTTTAATTGATTGCCGCCAAAATTGGGGTCTGGCTATCGAATTCGGCGCCGACCGGTCGACCCGTACTTTGCCATTAACTTCCTGTTTGTTGGTTTGGTTGGCCACCGACTGGTCCAATGGCTGACCTTTCTTTAAATTTGAATTTTTCGGACCCTAGCCCACATTGGGAAAACTCGGGCTGCCATGTGGCGCCACTTGATTGGGCCATGTGGCACCTCTGGATTGGCTGCCTTGTGCCCAATCATTCATTGGCATCACTGCCACGTAGACTACTGTGTGTCTACCTCTTAATGGTGCCATGTGTCTTGTTGCAAGTGGGCCATGTGGTTGCCTCTAGGTGGTGCCATGTGTCGCCTCCTAGGGTGCCATGTGGTAGTCAAAATGACCATTTTTGGGTGACATGTGGAAGCCTATTGTGCTGCAACATTAGCATCCGTACGGAGACATCAACACCCAGTCAATATGCCACGTCATCTGTTGTGTCAATGCCATATCACGTTTGTATTTCCACGTCATCCATATAATGACATGTGGCACTTTCATACTCATCCAACTGTACCCTGAAAATGAGAAATCTGCTTTACATGTGGAAGCCTGTGGTGCTACCACGTTAGCATGCTGACGTTACGCTGACATCAACACTATATGGATTTTGCCAGATTTGTATTTTTGCTGAAAATTTTAGATGGCCATAACTTTTGCACCCAGATTCCGTTTGAGGTGCCATTTGCGTCGTTGGAAAGATCTTGTCGAGCTCTTTGACTTGGTTATATTTTCGTCGAATTCTAGTCACTTTGATTTTTGGCCATTTTTTTTCAACTTTGGAGGATCTAGCCTCCAACTGAATAGACTCTAGTACGAGCTTCTTGCTTGGTGTGCCACGAAGCTCGGGGTGAAGCTTCCAACATTTCCTACTCCAGTGACCACTCATTTTGCAGTGAGTGTAATAGTTGTGTGACTTCATGTCTCTCTCACTTTCACTGTAAAGAGATTTTCTCTTCTAGCACTTTGCAACATTCTTGCTGTCCCAAGCTTTTCGAGGAGACATTAATTTCCTCCGAAATCTTGTGCTAGATTTATCACTTTTAGAAAGTGATGTGCCATCATTTTTCTTAAATGGTGTTGGTGATGATGTCATCTCTTTGCTTGAAGAATCTTATGCTTCTATTTCTTTTGAGCATTCTCTTTCACCATACCCCAATCCTACATATCGAGGTCTTCCTTCAACCTCTAGTGGTTGAATATTTTCTTGGCCATTAATACCCATACCTCCTCCTTTATACCCCATATTCCTTAACAACTTGAAGCCAATGTCCTTGGTGCACCTTTCAAAAAATCCAAAAGAGGCATCATCATCAATAAGGGAATGAATTGAACATGGATAATTCTTTACCTCCATTCCTGTTTGTGACACTTGGTCTTCTTCCTTGAGTTTGACCAACTTCTCCTCCTGGTTGGATGAAGCTGTAGATGAGGCTTCTAGGAAACCACCTTGGTTCCCTGGTGTCTGGAGAACATCCTCTATTATCTGACAATATGTGCAAGTATCAATATTTTCATAACAAGAACCATAACTGATATACTTGCCATGACCACAAGTTTGTCTAGTCTTGGAGGGGCTTTCCGCTTCTCATGTAGTGGAACATTCCCCAACTTGCTCCTCCATGTCTTATAACTTCAGTCGTAGTTTTCTCTTTTCTTCTTCAGATTCTTGAAGCAACCTCCTCAATTCGACATTCTCTGCTTGAATGGTCTAGTTGATTTCTTCAAGCTCACGAAGCCATGCTTTCTTATTTTCCTTGCCCATGATGATATTCACAATTTGCAAAAATGGTCAAATAAGCTCTGATACCACTTGATCTGAGAATTTATGTGAGATCTTTCTCTACAAAAATTCTACCATAAGGACCTTTTACTGAGTTAACGGAGTTCACCAGAACCTTCTGGCTACGTCTTCAGATCTGCTTGGAATACAAATTGCTTTATTATTCTTCCTTTAGCATGGCTAAAATCTTCTCACAAAATGTGGCACATGCTCCTTACAGGGCAAAAATCCCAGAGCATCCTTTTCTTGTACAAAAAAAACTTAAGGCTCTCACATAAGTGACATTTATTTAGACACCAGAAGGACTACATTCCTCTTAATGCAATGCTTCCTCTCTCTCCAAGGGGCCTCTAGTAGCCTTATCCTTTTACAATGCTTACATAAAGAATTTATATAGTTTCCCTCTCTCCATAATTCAAGGAGAGAAGATCCAAAATTTTAGGATCTAATAACAACTCAAGGAAAAAAATGAGAAAGCATATCAACCAACCTTAACTTCCCTTTGAGACCAAGAAACCACTTGTGATAAAATGAGGAAGAATCCCAAACCAACTCATGAGGCTCCCAATTTCCTCTTAAATTTAGGAAACTTATTTATGAGGTGGATTCTCACACAAAACTAATTCCCCCCTAAAACTAGGAAAATAATCTATGAGTTGGATTTTCTCACTTAATTTTAATTTCCTTTTTACAAATTAAATGAAAAATACATGAGAACATTATGCTAAAAAATATTAATCATTTTTACAATATGAAACATTAAATATTCCATTTAAACTTTGTCACCTATCATCAATCATCATTTTAATGATCTTCTCCATGGTGTGCAAAGTAATGAATCCTTGTGTGGAGATCCTCCTGGATCATGAAGTCTAAGCCCCATTGTTGAAAATGAGATTCATCCTTTATTGGTACTAATGGTAATGAAGGAAGCTTTTGTTTACTTACAAACATATGACTTTCTTTACATTATTTTAGCTTTCAAATTTTGTATGATGTGTCTCTCCAAGCGTGGTGTTCTCCACATATGCCTTTGTGAAATTCATCTATGATTCTTTAAGGTTTTTCTTCAACAACACAATTTAACAAGAATCTCAAAGGGTATTTCTAGTAAAACTTTTCATCTATTATGCAATACTTGATTTCTTGAATTTTGAGTGACCTTGCTTTAGCTTGACTAAAATCAAGTGGGCATTCAAGAGTTCATAGATAAAACAAAATATTTTTGTACCAGGGAGA
>ML796729.1:27001-40346 GCA_009831015.1 Picea engelmannii
TATATATATATATATATATATATATATATATATATATATATATATATATATATATATATATATATATATATATATATATATATATATATATATATATATATCATATTTTGAACATAGTAGAGATTTTTGGTAGCATGCCCTAGCCCTGGGTTGGCTGGGTACGTTACAAGATGGTATCAGAGCAGTTTGGTTTGAATTAGTGGCATGTCCCCGGCCTGGGTGGCCAGGGGACATTACAGTGTAGGGGATTCACAACCACATAGAAAGACTAATTTGATGTTTACTTGTGGAGGGGATTCTATGATGACCCCTAATACTTACATATAAAAAAGAGATTTCATTGTGGAGTGATAAAAGAGGAGATAAAATTGGTGATTTTAGTCTAGACTTTGGTGATTGTAGTCCACATATGGGGAGAGGCCACTAGGCCTCAATATGTTGTGCTTTTATCTTTGTTCGGGAAGGTACCAAGGAGGAGGAGGGCCAAAAGTATGTTGTGAGCTAAGGGAGGGCATGTTGAGGCCTAAGAGAGGGTTGACCTACCAAGATAACCGTGTTGCAACCAAGAGGAAGGATCAACCTAGCTGGTACATGGAAGGGACAACAAGGAAGGGTCTACCACAGGCTTGGACAACCGCCTAAGTGGCTCGTCCAAGGAAGGAAGCGATGATGGGTGAATCGTCCTAGGAGGGAAGGTTTGCTAGAAGGGTAGGACAACTGAGATAGGGTTGTTGCAGGCATAGGATAGGAAGTCGTTGAGCCTAGGAGACTCATCCTACTAGTAGAGGATAACAACATGTCTTTGGGAGGATCTTCCAGCCAGAAAGAGGGCTACTACAAGACATTACAACAAAAAATCATTGGGATGATTTTAGGACATTATTGTAGCAGCTAGTAGCAAGAGAAGGACACTGGGAGCAGGTGGAAAACAAGTGTTCTAGGCATTTTTTGGAATATCTGTGGGGTAGCTACAACATGCAAGAAATGAGAAAGGATAACATTAGGTCTTGAACAAGTGGCTTCTAGTTAGAGAACTTTTACAAAAATCCTTGAGGGTTGTTACAGTCAAGAGTTAAGGATGTAACAACCAAAAAAACAATAGGACTTGAGGTACATGTACAGAAGAAGTTTGGAGCAGCTTGAGGGAAGTCCTGGTGGACTAGAACAATAGATTGGTAGGTTGTTACAACAATGTATTTGAGTTGTAACAACAACAATCCTGGAATAGGTTGTGGCATGGAAACCAAGAAGGGTTTCAATTGTGCCTTGTAAGTACATTTTGGTGTTTTACTGTAAGTAAGATTGGGCCATTGTCCCTGGTACAAGAGACCATTGGTTCTTGGTTTAAGAACATTGGATTTGGGCATTAAATTCTTGTGTACCTGTGTATGATCTAATTTCTATATTTTCCTTTTACATTGTGCTAGTGTAGTTAGGCATCTTAGTGTGTTTATGTTTATAGTTCAATTGGGTAATTTTGTGTATAATTGTAGAAACAATAGATGAGACCTGAGGTGCAATCAAAATCTAACATGGTGTCAGAGCTTGAGGTTTTGAGAAGGGAAGTTGGATAAGGTGATAACTATGAGAGGGAGTTGTAGCAGTGTTGAGGAATTATCCCTGAGAGGGAGTTGCAGTGATTGTTGCAAGTAGCAACAAGGTAGATGGTCTCTGGTTTGAGACATGGAGCAGACTGTTCAAATGAGGAGTTGTAGACTATTGCAACTCGGTGGTGTGGTAGGTTGGGATTTTTGATGGATTAGCAGAGAGCCCAGATCACAACAATATGTTATGTGGTAGGTTTCCAACCCTATGGATGGATTTTTGGTGACTTGTCATAGTGAGTTGCAATGGGTGCAACTTGGGTGCTTTGGCATGGACGAGATAACTTCATATGTTTGGCATATTGACAAGAGAAATTCTTCATCATGGTGAAGATTGCACATTATTGAGGTATGCCAATTTATGAGGTATTTGACCCAGGAGGCTGAGGACACTTGCAGAGATGTGTTGCGAAGGTCTAGATTGAACTACACTGTGTGTCCATCTGTAGCTTGGGATTGTTCAGAGAGAGGAAACATGTTTAGTTGTAGTGTGTGCATAGACATGGAGAGTCTTATGAATTGGATAATGGACTTGGGAAGAATTTCATCAGATTTTTGTGACTTGCGTAAGTAGGATGCTTTCCTTGGAGGATTGAATGGTTCTTATATAGTGGGAACCATCGACACATGGCAGGGGCACATAATTTGTTCAAGAGATTCATAGTGTCTTACCCAGGTATGTATGAGGAGATTGGTATAAGGACCATGCATGTAGTACAGGAATATGGTGGAGTGGTATTCTAGATGGAGTTAGGGATGTGTTGCGGGTGGAAAATGTGTTATGGGTTCGAGGAGTGTGCTCTCAACCTCAACGATTGAGGAGTAGGGATATGTAGTGTTGTTATGGGATGAACATGTGTTATTAGATGCCTAGAGGATCTAGTCCATGCACACAAATGGTCCTGGGATTAGAGAGGGAAACTTGTATAGGAAAAAGGGAGAGCCTATGTGAGCCATGACCCGCAGTAGTAGAGTGACAATGGACAAGGAGCAAGTAGCTTTGAAGGTTGAGTAGAATAAGAGGGAGTCCAACTTTAGAGGGAGGTAGGAGACTCATAGGGAGTTTGAATTAAGAGTGAGTTAGGAGGATTAGAGGGAGAGCTAGTTGTTCAGTGGGAGCCAACATTCAAGTCCAAATGGGAGAGAGGCATCTTCCAATACTTTCAAGAAGGTTTCATGGGTTGAGATGGCCAGGAAATATTCTCACGAGCGAGAGGATTCTAGGAGCATGGTGTCTTCCAAGATGGGATCTTTACATACAATAGGATTTGCTTCAGTGATAGAGCGATAAGTTAGTCAAGTGAATTTGAGATCAGTTGTGGTAGTGAATCCATTGTGGGAGACAAATCTATTCCCAGAATGGGAGACATATATACTTCCAGGTGATTTTGGAGTGGGATGAGAATACCTCCCTTGATAAGAGGGAGTGTTGATGTTTTGTAGATTTGGGAAGGTATTATCACATGAACCTAGGTGTTGGGCATGTGGGAATCATCTTGGTCACCAAATTGCACTTTCGGTTCAATGAAAACCCCCTTGTATTTTGAGTTGGGGGCTTGGGGGCTTGGTGATGGGTTTTGTAGGTTTGTGTAGGGGTTTCACACCCACATAGAAATCCTAATTTCATGTTTATTTGTGGAGGGGATTCTATGATGACCCCTAAGACTTGTATATAAAGGAGAGAGGTCAGTCATTGCGACATTTTCATTGTGGAGTGATAAAAGAGGAGAGAGACTTGGTGATTTCAATCTAGCCTTTGGTGATTGTAGTCTACATATGGAGAGAGGTTGCTAGGCCTCAATCTGCTATATGTTTTTCATTGTTTGGGAATGTACCAAGGAGGAGGAGGGCCATAGGTTTGTTGGGAGCCAGGGGAGGGTAGTTTGAGGCCTAGGAGAGGATAAACTTGACAATATAACCTTGCCACAACCAAGAGGAAGGCTTGACCTAGCCAATACAGGGTAGGGACAAAAAGGACGAGGTTGTTGTAGGCTTGGACAATGGCCTAAGTGGCTTGGCCAAGGAAGGAAGAGATTTTGGGTGGCTCAAACTAGGAGGGAAGGTCTACTGGAGGGGTCAAAAAAATTATATAGGGATGTTAGAGGCCTAGGACAAGAAGTCATTGAACCTAGGAGACTTCCCTTACTAGTAGAGGATAATAACATGTTTTTGGGAGGCTCTTCTAGCCATAAAGAGGGACCCTACAGGCCATAAAAGCAACAAATATTTGGGATGAGTTGAGGAAAATCTTGTAGTAGCTGGTAGAAAGAGAAGAAGACTGAGAGAAGGTGGAAAACAATTGTTCTAGGCACTTCTAGGAAGATCTCTGGGGCAACTTTAACAAGTAGCCAAGGAGAAAGGCTAGACTTAGGTCCTTAAGAGGTGGTTGCTAGTTAGAGGACTATTACAAAAATACTTGAGGGATATTGTAGTCAAGGGTTAAGGATGTAATAGCCATCAAAACAAAAGGACTTGAGGTACATGTGCAATAGAAGTTTGGATCAGCTTGAGGGCAGTTCTAGTGGACTAGAGTAGTAGATTGGTAGGTTGTTACATCAATGTACTTGAGCTGTAACAAAAGCAGTCTTGGACCAAGTTTTGGCATGAAAACCAATGAGGTTTTCAACTACTCCTTGTAAGTAAATTTTGGTATTTGATTGTATGTAAGATTGGGCCAATGTCCTTGGTACAGAATCCCATTGGTTCTTGGTTTAAGGACATTGGATTTGGGAATTAAATTCTTGTGTACCTTTGTATGATCTAATTGCTATCTTTGCATTTTTCGTTGTGCTAGTGTAATTAGGAATCTTATTTTTTTTATGTTTACAATTCAATTGGGTAAATTTGTGTATAATTGTGGAAAAAATAGACTAGACCTCAGTTGGGGTCAAAATCTAACAAATACTTGTCCAAGCATTACTATGATAGGAAGATGAAGGAGTTATTTGAAATCAATCTTGGGAGCATGACCATGGATCGGTATGAGAGGAGATTCTTAGTGTTGCTGAGGTAAGTTGATTTAATCAAGGACGAGCGGGTCAAGATTTGAATATTCTTGAGTGGGATATCTTCAATGTTTAGTGATAAGATACAATATGATGATCCCAAGACATTGGAGGAAGCAATAAGGAGATCCAAGTTCCTTTATGTTTAGCATAGATGTGGATCAACCTTTTAGAGAGCTTGGATTGAAAAGAAGAAGTGTAATATTGGGAATAGAAAGAAAGGGTAGAAGCCAACATTCTTCAAAAATAGTTCTTAGGGATAACCAGCTTGAAATGAACCTAAAATGACAAAATCATTGGGAAAAATTCCAAGGAAGCATCCTATAAAATGTTGGGGTTGTGAGGGAGATCACATTTTAAGAGATTATCCTCACAAAGGAGATAAGAGGACTATGAACAACATTCAAGAGGCAAATATACTTAAATACATGGGGAAAATCATGCCAAGGAACTATGTAGCCTTGGACACCAAGAAAGATAAATTTCAGTCTCATATGATTGAAGTGGAAGGTAAGATCAATGATAAAACTATAACTATTTTAATTTACTCAAGATATATTCATAGTTATATATATCCTAAGTTGGTAGAAAGATTTCAATTGCAAAGAATCAAGCATGAGAAATCTTAGCTAGTTCAGTTAGCTATAAGAGTTAAAAGAAGAATCAATGGTTTGGTTAAGGATTGTCCAATGTACGTGAATGGATTGAGTACAAAGGCATATTTGAACATCATACCTTTGGGTTCATATGATTTCCTAATTGGTATGGATTGGTTGGAAAATCATCATGTTGTCTTGTATTTCTAAAACAAGTCATTCACTTATTTGGATGAGGAAGGGAACTTGAGAACAACTTAAGGTATTCCAAGGGAATTATCTATCAAAGAAATTCTATCCTTGCAGCTGAAAAGAAGCTTCAGGAAAGGATGTCAAATATATAACACATATGGAAGAGGAAACTAGGGGTCAAGTGAAAAGTATTGAAGATCATCCAATATTGAAAGATTATGAGGATGCATTTAGAGAGATACCAGGGTTTCCACCAAAGATATATATATATATATATATATATATATATATATATATATATATATATATATATATATTTCTCCATTAATTTGATTCTTGGAGTTGCCCCGGTGTCCAAGACACCTTATAGGATGAGCACACTAGAGTTGAAATAATTGTAGATGCAGATTGAACATATTTTGAAGAAGGGGTTTATATGCCCAAGTGTGTCACCTTGGGATGCCCTAAAACTTTTTGTAAAGAAGAAAGATGGAACCTTGAGGTTGTGCATTGATTTCAGACATCTAAATAAAGTGACCATGAAGAACAAGTATCTATTGTCAAGGATAGATGATCTTTTAGATCAGCTGAAAGATGCAAATATATTCTTCAAGATTGACCTYAGGTCAAGCTATCATCGGGTAAGAATTAAAGAAGAACATGCCATCAAGACAACATTTATTAGTTTGCAGTGGTGCCTTTTGGGTTGTCAAATGCACCAAATGTCTTCATGTGTTTGATGAATGGAATTTTCTGAAATCACTTGGATAAGTTTGTCATTGTCTTCTTGGATGACATAATTATATACTCTAAGTCTAAACAAGATCATGAGAAACATTTGAGGATTGTGCTACAAGTATTGAGGGATCATCACTTGTATTCCAAGCTAAGCAAGTGCTCATTTTATCAGAGGAAGATACATTATTTGGGCCACACTATTTTATAGGAAGGGATAGCAATGGAACCTGAGAGGATATAAGCCATTAGAGGATGGAAAACACCAAAGAATGTCTCAGAGGTGAGGTCATTCATGGGGATTGTATGTAGGTTATTACATAATATTTATTGAAGGTTTCTCAAGAATTACACATCCAATCAAATCTTTGCAAAAGAAGGGTGTGAAGTTCAAGTGGACCTCTGAATGTGAAGAAAGTTTACAAAAATTGAAGAATTTATTGACAAGTACATCAATATTGAATATTGTAGATTCAAATGAATATTTCATTGCATGCAATGATTCCTGGAAGGAAGGGCTTGTTGATGTTTTGGTAGTTGTGATAGGTATTAACTTCCATGGATAAACCTTTGACTAGAATATAATATTTCGGAAGCAAGAGAAAACCTAAACAGATGTGTGAAAACCCTGGAAGACAAGTTGGCTCAGAAAAATAAGTAATATTGAAGTATTATATGCAGAAAAGGATAGGCCGGACCTGCTTGAAGAGACACCTGTTCACATGGACAGATTAGTATAAATAGAAGGCACTTGAGCTCATTTGTTAACACATTCACACTCAAGAAAGTGGTGCACAAGTCTAGAGGAAGAGTGCAATTGCAACGATTACAGTTGGGTACTGGTCTTAGTCTGTGTTTTGGGACTTTCTTCTTGGTGCGTTACCTTTGGAGAAAGGTTATGGGCCCACACCAAATTCAGAACAGTCTAACCACTGGAAGGTAGACACACAACTCTCTGTCAAACTCATTGTAGCACAATTGCAGTTGCAGTGTTAGTTCCTTTGTGCCAGATCCTCTGTTCTAGTTCCTTCGTGCCAGTTGCATCACCAATTGCAGTGCCAGTTGCATCACCATTTGCAGTGCTAGTTGCAACACTAGTTGCAGTACCAGTTGTAGTGCCAACACCAGTTGCAATATCGGTTGCAGTGAAATTTTCTGTGAAGTATTGGGACTAATTTTTGGTTTTCCTAGTGTGCCTTATCCTAGCACATATACAACTACCTCCATATTGAAATTTGGATCACTTTTAAATTTTTGGGTTCGCCATTGCTTGTCAGTGCTACCGGAGGTATGTACTTGTATATGTTTAAATTGTATCACTATCTTGAGGGTGTTTGCAGGAGAAGGGATCTTTTGTCCAAGTAGCAATAGTAGATCCAGAGGGATCTCATATCCAATACATTCATAGGAACAACACACTCTTCAGGTTGGAAAGAATACTTGTCTCAGAAGAAAAGAAACTCAAGTGGAACAATAGCCAAACTCCAGGTTTGCATATCAAGTTTGATATTTTTATTGTTTCTTAAGTGAGTATTGCAATCCTTTAGATTTTTTAATAATAGGAACAAATGAATACTTAGTAGCATGTATTGTTAATAAAAATGCTTATTGTACTTAACTATAATATGAACTAACATATCCTCAAGAAGATATTTCTTTTTCTTGTACTCGGGCATGACACCTTGGTAATGCTATAATGAATTACCATAAAATTGATATGTTCTTATACAAAATGCTATTATATTGGAATTACTTTTTCTTTTTTGGGTAGGTTATCCTACGTATTCTAGGAAGGTTACCAAATAAAAGAAAGACTTGAAAGGACTCAGAGGGAGTCAAACTTCAGAGGGAGTTAGTGATCAGGAAGCAACAAGTTTTCGTGACACTTTGTAGGATTCATAGGGACATGCAACAGACATAAGCGTGGTCAAGGATTCTCTCATTTAAAGGGAGTTGATGGAAAAATTTGAAAAGAAGGATCTTGCAGGCCTTTGTGTCGAGTTTTAGGCCTTCATGTTGAGTTGTAGGCCTTCGTGCCAAGTTGTAGGCCTTTGCGTTGAGTTGTAGGGTTTGTGTCGAGTTGTAGGCCTTGTGCTGAGTTCTAGAATTCGTGCCAAGTTGTAGGCCTTGTGCTGCGCTATAGGATTCATGCCAAGTTGTAGGCCTCATGCCGAATTGTAGGATTCATGCTGAGTTGTAGGCCTTGTGTCAAGTTGTAGGATTCATGCCAAGTTGTAGGCTTTATGTCGAGATGTAGGATACTCCAGTGAGATGGTCTGGGATGTTGAGTTGTTGCTACACCAATGAGACAATATGGTACTCTCGTAGCATATTCGAGAACCTGTATGGCTATGATGGTGTTGCTCATAATATGATCTAGATGATCATGAGATATCCTCTGTAGCTCTAGTGATGCTACCAGTATGAAAGAACATGTAGGTATTTCCCATGCCATGTGATATGGATGGATAATGATGATAGTAATGATGATAATCACAACATGGGTGTATCCATGAGTGAGCATGTCGTGCAGGTATATCCCATGACAATGATGGTGACACACACTACGAGATGTATCTCTGGTGTTCTCTAGCGGGTTGTGGCCCCTAGGTGATATTGACAGGTCCATATGGGTGTATCCATGTGTGACGTAATGATGATACCAGTAGCATGGTATGCATAACCATGAAGAGAGGATCATGGCATAACAAGGAAGGCTATTAAGACTATAAGGGAACATCATGGTTAAATACCTCCCTAGATAAGAGGGAGTGTTGATGTTTTGGTAGTTGCGGGAGGTATTAACCTCCATGGATAAACCTTTGACTAGAATATAATATTCCAAAATAAAGAGAAAACCTAAAAAGATGTGTGAAAACCCTGGAAGACAAGTCGTCTCAACAAAATAAGTAATATTGAAGTATTATATGTAGAAAAGGAYAGGTCATCCCTTCCTGAAGAGACAAGTGTTCACATGGACATATTAGTATAAATATAAAGTGATTGAGCTCATTTGGTAACACACTCACACTCAAGAAACTGGTGCACAAGTCTAGAGGAAGAGTGTAGCTGCAATGACTGCAGYTGGGTACTGTGGTTTGGAACTTTTTGCTTGGTGCGCTACCTTTGGAGAAAGGTGATCTCTCTCTCTCTCTCTCTCTCTCTTGGTTATGTTTTGGGTCTAGTGCTACTTCCAGAATCATTTTATCTATCAAAGGTTTTGGTGCTCGGGGGGTGACTACATGCCTATGGTTGGGTGAAAATATTGTGATATTGTTTATGGTTAAATGAGAACAACATTATAGTAGGGCTTGGAGGATTCCTTACCAAAAATGGGAATGTTATATGCTATGAGTCAAGGAAGTTGAAGGAACATGAGAGGCATTGTGCCACACATGATTTATAATTAGCAACCATACTTCATGCCTTACATATGTGGAGGAATTTTCTTATGGGAAAAATATTTGAGCTGAGGATAGACCATAGTGGTATGGAATATTTTTTGGATAGCCAACTTTGAATGCCATACAAATTAGATGGTTGGAATTCATCAATGAGTATGACTTTGATACAAAGCATATAAAAGACAAAGAGAAAAAAGTGGTTGATGCGCTCAGTATGAGGGTGCATGAGATGCATGTTACAACCATTAGCATGTACACATATGATTTAAAATACAAAATTTTGGAAGATGAAAAATTGGATCAACATTATTTGCAAACCAATGAAATATCACAACAAGGTAATTTTCAGGAGAAAGTTAAAGATTATGTGTTGAGAGAGGATGAAATCCTCATGTGCAGGGGAAAAGTATATGTGCCTAAATATCAGGAGATAAAAAAATTGGTACTGAGAGAAATGCATAATGTGCCTTATGATGGGAACCCAAGATATCATAAAACAATTGCAGTTGTAAAAATTCAATATTTTTGTCCAAGTATGAAGAAAGAGGTGGTTGATTATATATCCATATGTCTAGAATGTTAGAATGTAAAGGATAAGAACAAAGATATAGCTAGATTTCTACAACCATTTCCCATTCCTGAGTGGAAAATTTGTGACAATTGATTTTTGTGAGGGGGGTGAATGCCCCCCTTGCGGGGGTTCAGGGGTAGCACCCCCGAGAAAAAAATTTCTTCCTTGGAAAATGTGTCACATATTTTCTACCTTGAAAAATGCGTCACATATTTTAGGTGTTTTTTCGACACATGGTTTCTTTGCCGATGGTTTTATATTTTCAGTTAAGGAATTACGGTTGTTGACTAATCTAGGTAATTGGGTTAGGGTTTTGGATGTTGTTGGCTCCTATATGTATATTGTATTGTAAACAATGTATCACTATGAATGAATATAAAATATGTTGGTTTTCCCAGTTTGGGTTTCCAGGGGAAAAATCTCAGTGTAATGTTTGTATTTGCCATTATATCTTTTTTGTTCTTTTACCGAATATCTATTTGTAGTAGATATTATACAAGGTTAAAATATAAAATTTTATCACTAAGATGCCCAATGTGGTGAAGCAACATGATTCCATCATGGTCGTGGTGGATAAGATAACTAAAGATGCTCATTTTGTTCCAGTGAAGCTAACTCACAAGGAAACTAACATTATAGAAATTTACATGAGGGAAAATGTTAGGCTACATGGTGTGCCTAAGGCAATTATATCTTTGGCACATTTGGACACGTGGCAGTGAAGTGAACCTATCACATGTGGGACATGTGGCAGTGAAGTGGAACTATCCCTAGGTGACACTTGGATGGTATGGGTTGAACAAGGATGACTAGGCATTGAGGTGGAACCAAAATTTACACTATGCACAAGATACAAAGGGTTTTATGGCTCTCTCTACTTCACACACAAACACTATGGAGGCCATTTATTTATAATGTGTTATGATTACCCTCCCACAATGCATGTGGGATAAATAAGGTGGATTTTCAAATCAAGGGCCAATGATTCACATGGATAATAGAGAAACAATTATCGAGTGCATATCTTCTAGAAGCCATAACTTGATTTCCATATGTCCAAATTGAGAAAAAGAAGGCTCATTGGAAATATAGAGACATGAAAAACAACCTGAAAATGTTTTCCATGGATGGAATGATAATTATCATGCCTTAAAAATTAAAATACAATCGTGAAAATTTGTAGCTTGGCAACAAATTATTTTTGGAAAATGGTTTATTAAAAGAAATTTATGAACTTCTAAGGTGGGTCCCAGTTAGGGTCACAAATACCTAAGTTCAAATTCACAAAGGGATTTTAATAATCATTGAAATTTGATTACACAAGAAGAGGAAGAGAATATTAGAAAAGAATATGAGATATTCTCTCTCCAAGTGAAGAGGAACATAACGATCTCATTGTTAAAAGAGTATATCGAAGAAGTGCCTCAAGAGTTTTTTAAAACATCCCAGTCCATTTGGATGAACTCATTCATTTTATCATTTAAGTATTAGGAGTATTATATTTTTATTTAGGTAAAAATTTTACTTGAAATTGAACAATCTATGTGTAATGTTCTTTTAAAGACTCTAGTAGAGAGCTATTCCAGGAGTTCATAACTTTTGTGATTTTGAATTTTATATAAGCATGCGATATCGAGTGTGTTTCTCTTATGCATCTTGTTAGCGATAAAAAATGCACTACTAATTTTGAGTGTTTTCTCCATAAGCTCATTTCTAATTTTTTAAAAGAACTGTCTATACCTCCAATTCCCAATTTTTAGAAAGTGTTGGTGCTGGTGAAACTGGTATTTTTGAGAATGTCCTCATTATTCGCCACTTGATTTATCGTTCCCCTAGGTATTTGGATAGTATCATACTCATTATCCATGTAAATTTTTCATCAAGCCTTAGAATAATGCCTTATTAATCTCTTTTTCTTTGATATTATGCCTCTCAACCTGAAATACAAAGACACACATAAAAGTTATTTCCTAGCATTTATGTTTTGAAATAAAATATATATTTTATATTCCCAAAAGAGTTCATTTGTATTTCTTTATAACCTCCAAAAATGGTGTGTGCTTGTGTATTTTAATCCCAAGTCTAAGCCATAATAGTCTGAGCCATATCACAATCAAGCCAATCAAAGTCTACCAATCTACATGTAAAGCACAATCAACTCATAAGCCAACACACAAGTCACTAAAGCCATGCAAGTGCCAAACCCGATTCCATTCAATTGTATCATCAAACTAGTTATTATTATTATTTGCCAAGATTGCAAGTGCCAAAAGATCATGCAGGGTATTCAGGTGAGCAGGGTTTTAGGAATACAGTGTCATTTGCATCAATGACAGGTGTAAAATCGGTGTTTGAAAGAGTGGTAATATGGCACATACATTGAGCTGCCAAATGCACAATTAATATTGCAGGTACCAAGAGATTGTGCAGATGGCGTTTTTGATATCCAGTTTCTTGTAAATTTTAAGGGTGATAAAGAAAACCTATCGACTCTTCATATGGGAAAAATAAGAATGTTTTGGAGATAGTGAATTGTAAAAGATCTTCCAAAGTTCACAAGCCGAATTTATATGCCACACAACACATTAAAGCCACATACCTAGCCACGAGTCAGCAACAAGTCAACACATACAAACTGCCATGTGCTGAGGTGAAGATGTGTTGTGCAATTGTTCTAAAGATGAAGGTGGCTCGAGCATCAAATTGAAAGCTACAGGCTTCAAAAGAACACGTAGGAGTTTTGCGTTCTTCAAATGAACAACGTATTTCAAATGACAAACCTAATAATTGATACACTTAGAATGTCACATGCAATCAGGAGGCATAAAGACAAGGAATAGACTATTTGGTGGAGAGAAGGCGACCTTGTGCTTGCATGCGAAACAACTCACTCCACATTGCAGAAAGTGACCAGATCTCGTGGCTCCTGAAGTGGAGTGGAGCTATTTTGACTGATCGGGATTATTGTTGTCTCAATGCCCAACTAATTATATGCAGTGCGAATGTATGAATTTCAACACCCACATTGCCAAATTAAGTGGGGTATATAACTGTCAGGCCTAACAATACATTTCTTGTTGTAATCATCCATTAAAAAGGTTTTAAGCCACGGGATTGTAGGATGAATAAGATCTCTAATATCTATATTCATCAGGGCTAGGCAGCCAAGATCCAACTTTGTGGAAATATATATTGGGTTTTGGTACATTTTATTTCAGAAGATCTAGGTGGCTGGCTC